>JADHZA010000026.1:0-107985 GCA_018831705.1 Torrubiellomyces zombiae | reverse complement strand
TTTTTGTACCCACAGGGTTGTCGACCAATCAAAATACGAATATCGAAGATACATAGTCTTACACCTAAATCTGCTTAGAGCATATGTACTAGTAGTCTTTCTAGATACAAAGAGGTCCTATGATTTTACGCGTAGATCTATGTTACTGTCAGAACAATGGGTCAAAGTGGATCCTATACAAAAAATGCGTCTTATGGAATCTAAGGAGATGACCATTGAGACTTGGTCGAGCACCTCCGCTGCGAATGCAGGCAGGCTTCCGACAACCAGATGTTAGTGGGACTGACTCGAATATCCAACAGGCGATGATAACCCATACCGCGCAAGGACGAAAATGTATCTAGGCGCGTACGGTATTTCTTGGCTTACGCACCGCAGTGGCTACCCTCCACTACATGTACAGTGGTGTGTCTGAGCAACTGGAACACAGCAGCGTGAGCAGGTCAGGTAGCAGGTATGTACATGCTGCAGGCTGCTACTATTAGCACTGGCACAGCCTGTGTATAGCACTGGCGAGCTGGTGGAGTAACTACTAGTACTATCCCCTCGCTTGTTTGGTGCGAATTCTAGCAGCGTTGATGCTGGTACCGATCACCTTGAAATTCCTGCACGGCCGGACCACACATAGAGCAGTCCTGAAGATGACCGACGGCTTTCGGGGCTTTGCGCATTCGCCTACGAGGAGCAAAAAGAAAAGAGGACTCGAGATGTTCAGGTTTGCGTACAAGTGCATGGAAGGAAAGCTGGAATAAAATTTACCGCCCGGATCCTCGAGATCGCCAGCTAATGTCTGTGATTTCAATCCTTTGCTATAGCCTATCGGCCACGCGAACCATTGAGCCCGCATACTCGTGCCGGTGAATATAATTGTTTGGTGCCGATAGTACGTACAACTGGGGACGTTTGCACCCTGTCGTTCGTTCCAACAACCCTTGCGACAAAGCCACAATCTACATAGAGCATTACAGTATACATCGACAATCCTAGCGACAGCCGGGCGAAAAGATTCAACATCGCTGACACGGTGAAGTCCGAGCCTCGATACTGCGTAGGACTAAAACTGTTCTGTACCTATGTACAACGATTGTACAGTACAAGACAATCGCTAAATTTCCACCACGTTCGGCAATGAGGTCATACATACATGAGTAGGGTCCGTGGGGACCAACAGGTCAGCCTTCCCGTCTGCAAGTGCCAGAAGCGCCGGCATGTGCCTTACTCGTTCCGGGATGCACCAAGGCACTACTAGTAGTTTGTACCGCAAAGTACGGCGTGCGGTGGGAGACGTCACCTTGCCGTGCACGGTGGTGAGATGGTACTTGCTCGCAACCATTCATTGGTGCTGGTCACAAGTACTTGTACATACCGACAAGTCAAGGGCCGAACAAGCGCTGGGCCGCGGGGACTGGTTCCTGCTCCCTGAGTTGCTCGGCCCGTTGACGGAATGACGTAGCCACGCGCCCACGACCCACGCCACCTCAGGGTCTTGCGACTGCGCAGATATGTCGTCATGATGGAGAAAATGAGGGCCGCAGCCACAGATTTGTGTCACAGTAAAATCGGAATTCGATCAAGACAAGGATGCGTGCATGCATGCAGTTCAGCCTAGTCGCGAGCAAGGTTGCAAGGCACAGACATTGCAGCCACATTGCGGTGGACATTGCATCCATATGATTAGTCACTGCTCTGAATGTCGACTGATCATCGTCATTGATTGAGCTGTCAGTCCTGCAACTTTGCGACCCCTGCAACGGAGGTTTCTGGGGTATGTGCTCGATGACATCAACTTGGACTAAGTCATTCTTGAATTGTCGAGAGCGAATACGTTTGGACATTTGGTCTTGTCGCGAAAATTTGACCAATGCTTCCTCGGCCTTCCTACAGCGAGGGGCCTGAATGGACAAGTCAAGAGTCGATCACTCGACGATTGCCGGCTGCGTCAATACACGTGATCACCCGAACCTCGCGATACCGAAGTCTTGGTGTTGACGCGAAATGAGGAAATGGGGCATATAGGAATAACGACCATTTTTGGTGGCTTTCTTCTCGTTTCTCTGGGTCTTCCTTTCTTTATGTTCCCATACTTTCCTCTTTTCTGCCTTCCCGTGAGCTTAGGGTGATTGAAACGCGTGTCTGCGACGTACCTTCCGTCATGCTAGCCAACTAATTCTTGCCTCCTACTTACAACCTCGGCTTTGGACACGTGCTCCTTATCAAAAACCTACCCTGTACTCCATGGGGCCCAGCCTTTTTGAGTGAACCGGACGATGATACATGAACAGAAAACTGGTAAGTATTTGTTGCTACGTGGTAGCAGATCTTCACCAATGTCACGCAACGCTCGTAAAGCCATGCCTTGCTTGGGAGACCAAGACACTGCTCGCAAGCTAACCAGATTCTTACGTGTTGAGGATGTTTCCTCACCTGGACAGCACAACAAACCCAAGTGTCCGCGGCCACGATACCTTGATCATTACTGTCCTCAGGCATTAGGTGAGGCCTCGGAGAAGCAGTAAAAGTACGTATGGAGGTAGATTCTGACTGACTCTAGGTACCTGTTGCCGGCGTGCCTGACTCACCAGACTTGATGCGACCCATTGCAAATCGGCGAAGTCTTGAGGAAAATTTACCTACCATTTTTTGGATATAACTGATCTGGCCGCATGCGATACGTGCCTGGCCCAAATTGTTTTAGTAGTTGCGGACCCTACGATGCCCATCAAGTCATTTGTGAGAGACACGCAGGGAAACCACACCCGAATGAAGTCAGCTCCTGTATGCGACTGGTCTGCAAAGTTGGCGATGGAAACTGTCAGAATCGGCCAGGTATCACAGATGGTGGGCAGATGCAATGAGAAACCAAAATTAGCACTACAGTCGATTCTCGACCGCACCATGTTGCATAATGGGCACCTCGAACCACTAAGACTTTTATTGGCCAATAGCATCGAACAGCTGACCGGACAAAGGGAACTCTACGAGGCAATCAACGAAAGGGCATCAAAATCGTTCGACCCAAACCATGATCAATTTGTCGACTACCCCGACGCCAGAGTGTATTTGTTCCTCCAAGATAGGTTGTAACAACATTTGGTCTACGAACACCCTCGATCGATGTCTCATTCTCGCGGGCGCATACATGTACATTTCTTTCTTTCCCGACAAATGAAGCTCGGGACCTAGCAAGCAGGTCGACTAATCCTGCCCTCTATAGTGAGCCACAACCGTTTCTCGAGTTTGCAGACACTGGTACCGTCAATACAATACCGTCCCTCAAGCGCTCGAAGGCGACTTCTTTTCAGCAGCGCCAGCGGGATGGCTACAAAAAGCATGCCTGTATTCAACTCGCAAGCTCACAGCTATCACAAGCATTACAATCATCGACTTATGTTCGAAAACATTTCCGCATGTCTTGAAAACGACTTCCAACGACGTACTATCAACTAAATATTGAAGCATCGTGTTTACGGAAGAAAAAGTTACTAAAACGAATTCAGTAGGGATACTTCCTCCACGAATACCGGAATTCCGCCGCAATCAATACAAGCGAGCCTGAAACACCACGAAGCGCACCGAATCCCCCCAGAGGTAGAAGAGAAAAGAGAGATCTAAGGATCCCCGCCGTCGGAACATAGCAACAAAGATACGTGTATCTACGATCGGAACAGCAACTGTAGGTCCACGCGGACCAAGTTCGAGCGCAGCCAACGCAAGCAAGCTTAAAAGACACGAAGCGTATACGAACGTTAGACAATGAAGAAAAGAGAAATAAAAGACGAAGGAGGGGAATAAAAGCTTGAGGCTTCCCTCCAATGGGAGTAATGCAAGAACTTTCAGTCCAACAATCAACATTAAGCCACATCGGGCGCGTATCTCCAATGTATCGAGCGCTGCCTGGCATAAAGGGACTCGTATATAAGTATTGAAATCGATGTTCATGCAAAGTTTCATTGTGTTAAGCAGCTGCTTCCAGAGCGAGTTTATAGAACACGAGCCTATGAGGACAGAAAATCCTATGATACTCATTGACATACATATATGCTGTGGACTGTAGGAGGAATCAAATAGAGCTGGGGGGAGGCACCGAGATTAACGAGCGAACCACATCCTCATGATATCTGTGTCTAATGAAGCCTACTGTACACAGCGAAAACCCTCTCCGGACTCTGCTTCAATCCTTCTTCATCGGTAAAATGGTCTCCTCAATCCCGTCCTTGGTAATGATGAGCATTTGCAGAGCATCACCAACCTCAATATGGCGTTCCACCGCTCCATCAAACGTATCCTTGATGATGTTTTCAACCTGCGGCCGGGTCAACGGATGGCGCTCACGCTCCTTGAGGTTATGACCCTCCCCGCTTCCTGGAGTGTATTGATTCTTGAAGTTGACTTGATTGTCGAGGAAAGGCATGATGAGACTGCCTGCAGCGCCTCCAGCTCGACATTGTTCACGCTCGTAACTACCCACCGGATCATACGAGTACAATGCACCCTTGCCCTCCTCGTCCAAACCACCAAGCATGGCATGCACATAGTAGGGGAAGAATCTCTTTTGGTAGAGGATTGTCGACAGGCGCTTGGCGCAAGCGTTCAAGGTCATGGGCTTGCCGTGGCGGTAACGATAGATCTTGCACACCGTGTCCAGCTGATCGCGCAAAGCGCTCCCGTCGGCAGCGAAGCCGCAGACAGAGAGAACTATGGTAGCGTCATCTTGCGAAGCATTGGAGCCGCCGATTTTGAAGACCTTGGGTGCCATGCGGGAGTTGATGCTGTAGCCACTTGTGTGTCGCGTATCGCCGGCCATGATGGTGAAGTCGGCGCCTGCTATGCCGAGCGTAGAGCCTCCGTTGTCGGTGTAGCTGCTCATGTGTCAGTTGATCGCCTATAACGCGGACTCAGGGAGGCTTAGTCGCGTACGGGTTGAAACGATGTTCTCGAGGCTCCCCGTGGGTTCGAGGAGCATCGGAGAAGGAATAGCTCGGGCCATTCAGGACAGGGTTCTGACTGAACATGGCCGCCATGTCGAGCGATCGCTTATGGAGTCGTGGGAATCGTGGCTTGCGAAAGATCTACCTGTTTCTGATGAAAGTTGGTGCTTCAAGTTGGTCAACGCCGTCAAGCAAGATGACCAGCAAGCACACGTAAGGTTCTTGGGGCCTGGCCTGCCTCCGTTCGTTCGCAGTTGCAAGGGTAGCTTCGATTACTAAGCGCACTCTAGTGGACCTCGCTTTACCAGCTGCATGTAATTACTCCGTACTCCGGGAGTAGTCCACCTCAACCAGTCTCCAGGGGTTGTATGTCGAACAGAGTATACAATAGCTGGAGCTTCCAGCTTTGTTTGCTCAATTATTGATGCTCTTTTGATGGTTTCTCCTCTTGCGAAAGTTCAAAATGCGCGACGTTCGCGCGCGAGCGCTCCAAAAGATTGCCGCGCTGTCTGCGGCCAGCTCAAACACGTCCTTCGATCGCTCCGATCTCGATAAGCTATGTAGAGCGTGCCATTCGGGAGGACGAGGTAGAGAATATGCCCAGAGTGGCTACAGCACGAAGCAAGCCGGCTCGCTGAGCCGAGTTCCCATGGTGCGTGTACAGGAGCCCATCAGGGCCACGAGCGACAGGAGCACTAACCTTCGGTAGTCTATTCGAGAGTTTGAGGTTCTCTTGGCTCTATGCAAGGCTGCTCCCAGTGTTCGTTCCGGTCAGAGCGCGCAGAGGCTCTCTTATCAGCTCATGCCTTACATCCTCGAGGCACACACTCAAGTTTTCGCATCTTCTCCATTCTTCCGCAGCATCGATCCTTCGGCGAGCGAATCCCTGACTTTTCATGTTACGGGAGCGCTGTTAGCCCTGGGCACGAACCACGTCGACTTGAAAGACACTGTCACCGATGGAATATGGGCATTTATAAACGCCTGCGGGAAGGCTGCTGGAAACGTCACCTCCCTGAAGAATGGCGACTCCAGCCACCCTCCTATAGAGGAGGCAGTTCGGACTGCAACGATAGCTTTGGCTATTCTTGGATTCTTGAACGCTGCGTCTGCTCAGATGGATTTCTGGAAGGCGGGTGGCAGATTGGGTCTCGTGCAAAAGGTCAAAAATGTTCTCTCGGAGCCTTTTCTCGTATCAGTAGAGACTGCGCTCTCGACCATTCGCAATGCCACCAGCCACAGCCACGACGTCAAGGAATGGAAGCGCCTTCTCCGTCACTATGCGTCTCTCGGACGACCCTTGGGAGCCATGCTATTGCACCGCAGTTTCATGTGGCTGGTACTATCAAGCACCTCACTCATGGTCGTCAATGCAACGGCCCTGAGAAAGACGCATATATTAGAGCTCCTCATGTCCAAGCCGGATATCATTCAGCTCGGACTGAACCAGCTTTTAGACGGTGATTTGCGATCCATCGAAATCTACTCTGGAATTGCCATCGAGCAGATGGACTACATTGAAGCGGGCGCAGATTTCACGCGCCTCGTGTCCTCAGATCAACAGAGGCTGGTACATGACGTCAAGTCGGCATCTTTGATTGCCTATTTAAATTGCGCACTGCTCAATGAAGAAGTAGCCGACGGCGAGCTTCTAACGACCTGGCTTCAAGAAGCCTTGGAGGACCAATCCCAGATGGCCGACGAATCGCTTGCTAGAGTCGTACTCCAGTGTTTGGCGTTGTCATGTCGATTATCTCCTGCATACTGCTCAAATGCGAGCCGGATACTTCCTCGTTTCATTGTACACGCGGCTCCGCAGACCTCTACTGCCGAGATGGCTTCACACAGTCTTGCATTTGTTCTAAAAATGCTTTCGAAAGACGCCATCATCAGTACTCTGTACACACTTGGAAATGTATTAAGCCCTGATGCCGAAGCACTGATTTCCAACGACCAGGTTAATGGCCATGGCGAAGCCGAGGCGGTGTCGAACTCAATCTACGCCAGGCGTCATTCGGCGGGAAGCTCAATTTCCCTTCAAATGTTCGGAGAAGAGGAGACTGCCAAGGTATATAATAACGTTATCCAAGCGATATGTGTTATAGCAACGACCTGTCAGGATGAGAAGATCACAGCTTTGGCACAATCGATGCTTCTTCAAAAACTTGACAAGGTCAATGCTGGTGTTGACTCCCATGTTATTTGCGGTGCAGCTACATTGGCTCTCCATGGTGGCCAACTCGAGTTTCGCTCTTTGCTCAAGATGTTCAGCAGGCTGTGTCATATCGGCGTAGTCCAAAACAAGGAGCATCTTCTCTTAGCTGTTGGTATCCCCCCGTTTGTCTGTCAATCGTCTGTCAAAGTAGTGTGCTAATGTCAGACAGGTCATGAAAGCCAGGACTCACATATCTTCAAACCTCCGCCAAGACTCGCCGTTGTTTGATGTATACTGGGAGCACCTCGTGGATGGCATCATATCCTTGGGCGACGTAGAATCGACAACGCATGCCAAGGAAGCAGATGTGCAACTCGCTGCTCAGGAGATGGCCGAATTGCTACACCCCTTGGCAGTCTTGATGGCCAGCAATGACCTCGCGTCGCAACCACTTGAAGACGATGAGACCAACGCCCTTCTGAGGGATGCGTGGTTCAATATCGTTGTCCATGGATTTATTCCAAGCACAGAACATGGCAAGAGATACATCGAAGAGCTCCGAACCATTGCTATCCATTCGCCGCCTCTCGTGGCTGAGCAGCGTAGTGAACAGAACGAGAGCGATGTGGAGCTCAACACTGTACTCAGACGTGGAAACAGCGCCGAGAGAGACGCTATGCAGAAGAAAGTTCTGAGCGAGCTCATTCCCTCCAGGGCCACCGAGATTCGAAGCCTGAGCTACCGCAAGGTGATATTCCTGCAGACAGCATATGTCGTCGAGGGCTTACGCGCCGACTCCGGAGATTGCACCAAAGTCTTGATGTATTTCCTGGAGCCCATCATGCGGAAGGGGGAAGTCAGCAACACGATGGACGGCATCGCGTCAGCTGTGGTTGAGAAGTACCTCAGAAAGTCCCTCGCGAGCGCCGATTCTACCTTCACGGCCCAATATGTGGCGAACCAGCTGGCTGCAATTTTTTGCACATGCTGCCACCGCATCGAACGAGTTCAAAGAGCGGCGTTCGCTTGCGCCGATCGCATTGTTCGTGACGTACCGTCTGCTCTTTGTCATAGGAAGCCGTTGTTCGCCCTGCTCGAGCTCCTCTCCTTGATGTGGTCCAGCTGTCTGGAGGCCGAGACCGACCTTTACACTCCGAGATCAACCTTCAAATCGGATCTTGGTAAAGTGACCGTCGAGCTTTCGGACGACTTTGAATTTCGACGCTGGACGCTGGACCTGTTGAACCGCAAGGCCAAGTTGTGGTTGCATGCTGCTATCGGCTTGGCACCGTTGGACGTCAAGGGGCTTCTGCAAACATATTTGTCCGAGTTTGATGATGAGGGTGCCTACGGTCATATTTCGCTGGGCCGATCCGTCGCTCTTGAACTTGGCTCAATCATTCCATCCACTGATAACCGGCTACAGTCGCTTGACAGGGTCGGGGACTGTGGTATCAACACAGCCTCGGACCTTATTGCGCAGTACACGACCCGTCAAGAGTATCGTTACGGAGAAGCGCTCCCCGATCGAGGAACTGAGCTCGTTAGCTTCATGAGTGGGAACCACGGATCGTCTTTCTCCCAGTCATCGGTGACGGACAGTGCAAATGCTGCCACTGCGCTGGCGCATATCGAGGCTAGGATTTTGAGCAAGAAGCCAACCTCACTGACCGAGGTTCGGGACATCCTCAGGAGAGCAGCGGCTTTGTTGTGTAGGAGTGGCAGAGATGAGTCTGCGGTAGCCCGCTACCTTGTCAGCATACCATTTGCACTATTTACCAAGCAATCTATAAAGCTTGGGGCCTCGTTGTGGCTGGGGGTCATAAACGAAAGCCCACGACTTGAGCCCAAGCTTTTGAATGACATAGCTCAGCAGTGGGAATTCACAATCGCCAGAAAAGTCGGACTGTTTAGCCCAACAATTACTGACCACGATCCTTTCTTCCAAAAGGAAGAATTTGCCCCAAGCGAGTTGGATCTGCTGACCAGACGAAGGCAGCTTGTGCACGATCTGCTTTCTCCGCATACTCGCCTGCTCCAGTTCTTTTCCAGCCACTTCAATGCAACGCGTCTTGGCAGCGAGGACACCCAGCGAGTCTTTTTACGTATGCTTGACCTTACGCTCAGTGCCATCAAGGAGTCCACCTCCCACCCTATGGCTCGAGAGCCTCGTTTCCACATTATACATTTGGGCCTGCGAGTGCTCCGGTCCAGTACTGTGATGAGCGCAAATGCACAATGGAGACTGAAGGAAAAAATATTGTCTGCGGGCTTGAACTGGTTCAGAAGCGCCCCGAAATGGTCGTTCGGCAGCAACATCCTTCAACTGAAAACCGAAGTTCGTTTGATCTCCGACGTGCTTGCAGCGCTCAAGACTGTTTCCTTCATCGGCGCTCATGCTGTGGGCAACGTCAAGTCACTGCAGTCTAAAGAGCAGCTGTTTCAAATACTCCTCGAGAGCGAACAGTGCCGTCTAGCAGTTTGGATCAGTCCTCTGAACCAGCATGCAGTACAACTGCCAGCCCTCCACGTAACGAAAAGTGCTTTGGAAACCGCGCTCCTCCCTCTCGTTCGCACAGCTTGGTGGCAAGATCCTGGCATTGCCTTAGAGCTAGCCACAAGATTCCACATGCCTAGACTTCACAGAGAGATCAGACAGCTGCTTCTCGCCATGCCCGAAAGGGCAGTGTCAGACCCCCAAGCTTTATCTCTCATGTTTGGAGGGCATCTTCCCGACGATGTTAACTCCCAACTCAAGGTATGTGTCTCCAAGCTCTCGACATCTGAATATAAAATTGACTGGCACTAGTATCTTCTCTTCTGGGAGCCGGTGAATCCAGTGACAGCTGTGACGATGTTCCTGCCCGCCTACCATGACCATCCATTCCTGATTCAATATGCGATGAGAGCGCTAGAGAGCCACTCTGCCGATGTGACCTTCTTCTACGTTCCTCAGATTGTGCAGACGCTTCGGTACGATACCCTCGGGTACGTTGAGCGCTACATTCTGGAAACGGCGCAGTTCTCCCAGCTCTTTGCGCATCAAATTATGTGGAACATGAAAGCAAACTCTTATAAAGATGACGATGGCGAAGTACCCGATGACATCAAGCCCACCCTCGACACCGTAATGTCAAAGATGGTGGACAGCTTTACTCCAGTTGACAGAGAATTCTACGTCCGCGAGTTCGCTTTCTTCGACAAGGTGACGGGGATATCTGGTACATTGAAACCCCTCATCAAACGTCCCAAACCAGAGAAGAAGCAGAAGATCGAGGAAGAGCTACGCAAAATCAATGTGGATGTAGGAGTCTATCTCCCGAGCAATCCCGATGGTGTTGTCATTGGCATTGACCGCAAGTCGGGGAAACCGCTTCAAAGCCACGCCAAAGCACCTTATATGGCCACATTTCGTATTCGAAGAAACAAGAGCGCTGTTGACGAAACAGAGCAGCTACTCGAGGTGCCGCACAGAGAGACGTCGGAAGGGCCGGACACCACCGTTGAAGTGTGGCAGTCGGCCATCTTCAAAGTCGGCGACGACTGCAGACAAGACGTTCTTGCGCTGCAGATGATCGCAGCCTTCAGGGGCATCTTCCACAGCGTTGGGCTAGACGTGTATGTCTTCCCTTACCGAGTTACAGCCACCGCACCCGGATGTGGTGTCATCGACGTACTACCAAACTCTATCTCTCGAGACATGCTGGGCCGCGAAGCAGTCAACGGGCTGTATGATTATTTCATATCCAAGTACGGCAACGAGGACTCACTTCACTTCCAACGAGCGCGCAACAATTTCGTCAAGTCCATGGCAGCCTATTCCGTCATATCTTTCCTGCTCCAGTTCAAGGACAGACATAATGGCAACATCATGATCGATGACGCCGGGCACATCCTGCATATTGACTTCGGATTCTGCTTCGACATTGCCCCCGGAGGCATCAAGTTTGAACGTGCTCCCTTCAAGCTGACCAGCGAGATGATGGCCGTCATGGGCGGATCGACGGATCATCAGAGCTTCAAGTGGTTCGAGGAGCTCTGTGTCAAATCGTTCTTGGCAAGCAGGCAGCATTGCGAGAATCTCAGTCAGATTGTGCTGCTCATGATGGACAGCGGCCTTCCTTGCTTCAAACCGGAGAGCGTGAAACATTTTCGGGATAGATTCGTGCTGGACAAGGGCGAGCGTGAGGCGGCCGAGTTCATGAAGGACCTCATTAAGAAGAGCTACTCCAGCTACAGTACTGGTATTTACGATCAGTTTCAGCTGTTGACCAATGGCATTCCTTTCTGAAGGTCTGTTGTACAGTCCTTCCCTGTCATCCTTTGCCTAAGCTCGGATCGTCAGCGTAATTCGATACATACTTTGTTACCGAGTACTTCAGGCAAATCAGCGAATATTGCATCACTTCCCTCATTTTAGCAATAAATCAACCTTATTCTTGAAGACGGGACGGAGGCTTCGTCGTGCAGATCGTCGAGCCAAGCTTAATCACCAGCTCCCCTTGAGTGACATTGGCCGATTGATCCTGCGCGCTGGGGGACTTCTTCTATCCAACGCTAGTTTCGCAGGAAGAATTCGGCTCCGCAGTCCCAGTCCCCGTATCGTAACGATCTACAAGTATGTGTCGCGCTTCTCCCAGCTAAGATAAGACAGGAGTGCACGACGGCGGTAGTCTTCTATTGCTCTTGCCACCCTTTTGAACATAAAATGCAAAATATACTCATCCTGACCGTGCTGATGTAATTGGCAGAAGGAAGAAAAGTTCCTTGATAAAATTGACATATTCCTTAACCAGAAACGAAAATAAATACTTGGACACCACGGAGTGAAATTTCTTCTGCTCCGAACACATCCATTCTGTGTTTGTTTGGAGCGATTTTAGGCTGCCGGCTGCTTTAGCCGACGTGAAATTATGAACGCCTAGCACAGTTTGACCGCAGTATGCTTGGTACGTGGGTCAACTTCAAGAATCTCTATTCTTTTGTTGTTGCGCAGATGTAGTTGTGTGGTATAAATAAACGTCAGGGTGCCGGCTGCTTTGGCCGACTCAACAACAGGATCATCAAACAAGGGAGAGGCGATACCCCGCCTCCGGCCACATGGACTAGTTCAAGGTTGCGCTGCTCCGGCGTGGTTGACGCGCGCGCAGCAACAACACAAGCGTGTAGACCGAGAGGTCGCGATGCGCACCTCTCTGGTCAAACTCTAAACAAATGACTCAAAAAGTCTATACAGGCAGGCAGGCTTTGCAGCCCGACTATAAAAGCCCCCAGAGCCCGCACACGAGGCAGAAGAAAACTTCGTCCTGCATCTTTTCAAGCCATTTGCAAACCTCACACACACGCAAGACCTCGCACCCGACCCGGCAAACCACTTCGGTCAGCAGACCTCCCGTGGCCGCACGAGCCTCAGCTGCTATTTGAGAACCGTTGTTGCGCAGATACATGTCCCCGCTGATATGAAGATGCGACAGTCACACAGAAGCAACACCAACACCATCTCCTTCATTCGCGACTGAGGATGATCCAAACCAGCTGACTTTCACTTTCGAATATAATGCGTCTCCTACATTGCCTGAAGTTCTGTGAAGAGAACCAGGTCCCCGGGCGGCACCACGAGGAGGTTGTAGGAGTCCGACTTCGCCGCCCTTGGCCCAACCATTCCTTGTGGTGGAAGGGCCAACTCCCTGTCTGATGACAGAGGACCTCTTGCAATGACTCAAGCATGTTGGAACTCAGAACGAGAACTCAAGCATGTTTGGACTTGGCCTGAAACACCTAATCTTCATGAGAAAGGTGCCAGAAGAGGATTTGTGTATCATTTGCCCCGACGCCTGGCTCATTTTGGCCCTAGGCATCTTCGAAAATGTCGTCCCACTTAGATATTGCATGGGGAACTTCGAGGGGGAAATGAGATGAAGGAAGCGGGTTCGGTTTCGGAGAGTCGCGGCTCTTGAACTTGGTCATCGTAGCTTCAGCGATGATAAGCTTCCCATTTTTATCCGTTCCTCTGAACTGCATCTTCTGATAGTCGTCGATGATCTGAAGGAAGTGATCGAACTCCTCCTTGCTTAGTTCGCCTGCTGCGAACCTCTCTCGGACGCTATCTTTTTGATCGGTGATGGCTCTTTTCAGGCCCGCCCAATCAATTGTATCGTTGCATCCATCCATCTTGAAGTCAATGGGCTTCGGCGGAGGGTTGTGAGCGCGTTCATTGCGTTCACTATAAAGCGCCATATACTTGAGGCAAGTGGCTCTTGGTAAGCCCACCTCATTGGATATCAGCTGCAGACGATCCAGGTGTCGAGTTATGGGGGCAGAGTCGGCCTTGCTGCCATTGCTTTTCCATTCTGCGACGAGATTTTTTTCGATTTTGACAGCCTCATGGATTTGCGTGGTGTTGCGATTATCAAACATCTTCCACCTTTTGTCCGCCTCCATTTGTTTTTGGGCCTCGTTCTTGCTCAGCCCTCGACTTGTGTATCGGGCCATGAGACCCTTGTAATCCTGATGATTTCTGGCAATCAGCTCGTTAGGCTTCAGGCCGTCAACGATGATCGATCCAAGCCAGTCGCCCGTCTCAAAAGTGAAGTCGACGGATCGTAATGCTTGGCGACCCTCTCTTGCCTTGCGGGCGTATCCCGTGGCGAGGCTGAAGGCCCTCCAACCAGCCAAAAGCATCGGTTGGCCGATCGAGCCATCCCGCAGAGACTCTTTAGCTTGGTCGTAAAAGGGTTGACCAGCTATTTCGAGGTCTGCGGTCAGGTCTCCGGACTCTCGAAGTCCCTCGAAATCCTCGATTATCTGCTTGGCGAATTCCTTGGAAACCCGCGAGTCGGAAAATGTGTTGGGAGACATGTCGTCTATATTTTTAAATTGGAGAAAGATCGTGAATGTTTTGGTTCGGTGAGTTTCACTGTTGTTCCCAACTTGTGCTTGGAGCAGAAGAAATTCCAGCGGGCGAACTCCATGGTGTCCTTATAATCTGTAATTGGGAAGTGTTTACGGTGTACCTTCCTTCCATTAATGTAGACACCTGTAACAGTTGCAGAAAGAGGCCGGAAGATTGCACCTGCCAATTGACAGAAGTGGTCCGACGAAAAACGACCAGCATCCTTGTCCGCCAACTTGGAGAGGGCCCATTGTGGTTTTCATATCTGTTTTGGTTGAAGAATATATCAATCTTTCAAGACATTTTCTTTCTTCTGTCATTTATATCAGGACGCCTCTTCATCAATAATTACGCCGGCCTTCTTGGCTGCCTCGATTATCTCCTTCCATTTTTGGCCATCGTACTTGTATGTCTATGTATGTACGTATCGTACATGCAAGCTGATGCAGGTACTATCGTCTTGATCAGTAACGAGGGTCTCGTAAGCTCTCGACTTCTGCTCTTACATGCGAGGCTTGTGCGGCCGCCGAAGGTCTGCCAGCTTGGGTGGTCTGCCGGGTCCGAGGTCTTGCGGATCCATAGCTTGTGTGTATGTAGGCTTGATATGCTGTTGCGAACGTCTGGTGCAGCTCTAACTTTCCGGTCGGGTTGTGTTTGGATGCAGGATGAAGTTTTCTCCTGCCTCGTGTGCGGGCTCCGGAGGCTCTTATAGTCGGACTGCAGAGCCTTCCTTTGCATTCAATCCAAATAGTCTTTATGAGTCACTTACATAGTTTGGCCAGAGAGGTGCGCGACAAAGTTGGGGACGAAAGTGTCCATTACAGAGACGGGACATCTCGGTCTAGGCCCTGATTGCCAATACGCACGTCACGCACGTCGGAGGTCCAGCGCGACTTCACTAGTCCATGTGACCCGAAGCGATAATAACATTAGCCAAGTCGGTGCCCATCACCCCCAGGCTCGAGTAAACCCGACTTCAGAAATCACGAATTGAGATTTCAGCAAATAGAAGCTCTAAAAACGCACGTCTAAAGGCAATGGCTTCGCAGTTCTGCTTGTATGAAGCTTGGAGTACTACCTGACTCCAGTTATGACTAATCATGTGTTTGCACGCTGCCGGTATCTTAATGCATGTACTCCGTACGTGGGGCTATTAACTGTACTCTTCATTAGGTAGAATGTGGGTGTGTGGGTGAGGTTATGCTGCATCACGTGCAACAATTTGTCGCGCATCGAGCAAGGACCTGCGCCATAACCGGCAGAATCTCGGGCCACCATCTGTCCCCCCCCTCACGTGCGGCGAGCCCTAGAACTTTTCTCGCCCACACGTTTTCCGTCAAACCATTAGCCGGACCGGACGACGACGCAGAACGACAACCTCACCTCTTCGACCTCGACCATCGAGACTACCGGCAGGATGAAGTACATTCATTCTCAAGAGCTCCTGGAAATCCCTGACGGGGGTACGTGATGACAATAACCCTCTTGGCTCCCTCGCGCAAGTTCGCCATTCGTCAGAGGCCTCAGTCGGCCAATGAACAATCCCGATGCCACTTCTTCCTGACAGGAAAATAAGTCTACATGGGCTCATTCGGATGTGCAATGCTAATCAATGTACGCGAATAGTCAAGGTCAGCATCAAAACCAGACAAGTCACCGTCGAGGGCCCCCGAGGTACGAGCACCGATATTCCAGGGTCCAAAGTTTTTGCAGGGCTCATTTTCTGACGCGACGGAATACAGGCAAGCTTGTCAAGGATCTGGGGCACTTGGCCGTCAATTTCGGTCACCCAAAGAAGAACACCATCTCGATCGAGATTCACCACGGCAACCGCAAGAATGTCGCAACGCTGCGAACTGTCCGGTCCATCATCAACAACATGATCGTCGGTGTCACCAAGGGCTTCAAGTACAAGATGCGCTACGTCTATGCTCACTTTCCCATCAACGTGAACCTAGAAAAGAACAAGGAGACCGACATTTGGGAAGTGGAGATCCGAAACTTCATTGGCGAGAAGATTGTCCGACGAATCATCATGCAGGAGGGTGTCGAAGTGGAAATATCGAAGAGCCAGAAGGATGAGCTCGTTCTGTCCGGCAACTCCCTAGAACACGTCTCTCAAAGCGCAGCCGATATTCAGCAGATCTGCAAAGTCCGCAACAAGGACATCCGAAAGGTATGCACTTCTCATTCGGGTCGATAAACAAGAGACTTTGACTAACTAGCATCCAGTTCTTGGACGGTCTGTACGTGTCTGAGAAGGGCAATGTCGTGGAGGAGTAGATGGGCGCATGGGATTCTTGTTTCTTTCGCGTTTCAGGGTCTCAGGAGTGGCGACGGTTAACCATTTACATGTCACGTAGCACAGGAGCTACAAAAGAACTTTTCCAAACCTGAACGAATACCACGAATCCATTTCCTCGTCTTTTCGGACTGCCCATGATCTACAATCATCGGTTGGCGATGCTCACAATGGGCGCATAACGTGTTGGCCCGGCGTAGGGCAGTACAGCTAGGACAAAGACCACCAAAAAGGCTCGCATTCTCATATCGGTTGTGAGCCGTGCCATGTACTGGGAAACTATCTAATGCGCAACTTCATACATCTTGAAATGCTCAGCAGTCTCCATGCGTCCGGTGATATATCTTGCCTTCCATTGGCATATTTGCACCCTGGTCCGTTGCCTCTCCCCGCCTTGACTGCATGTCGTTTTATCAATAAGCTTGCTTCGTCGAAAACTGATCAGCATGCGCAGGACAATGCCGTGCTACTGAACTCAAAAAAAAAATCGGAACGTGCTTCATGCTCAACATGCCCTCCTTATTTTTTCCGGACATCGCCCGACGCCCAACACCGCAGATATGTGAAAAAAGTCATGAACTAATTATGTACAGTTCCGCCGGCCGACTTCTGTCAAGCGCAACGCAAGAAGAAAGAGGGGAGGAACCTTTTTATGTATATACGATCAGAGAGCAGCAACTTGCTGTGGGATTCCGCGGCCCGCAAGACGTCGGCGAATCCCAAGTCCCGGTGAAGGCGGAATGTTTGCTTCGGCCTCGCAGCGATAGCTACTCTATGGCCGTCGTGTGGACCGGGAATAGTACGAGCCTCCGCCTCGACTCTCGCCACGTGTATGATAGGAGCGGTGGGTGCGACGGCCGGAACCAGAACTGCCTGTAATGGGAGACACGGAGTCAGCACAATCATCTTACTTTCATGTGCGTCTTCGCTGTTGAGAAAACGCAAAGGACGGATGGGTCTTGGAAAAAACTTACTGGGACTCATGTAATCTGAATAGGTGTACATGGAGGCGCTGTGTCTCGAAGGCGAGCCGTTACGAGCTGGTTTCTTATCCTTCTTAAGGTTGAGCAACGCGAGCAGGGTGGTTGCGCCGCCCGCAATGCCCAGCCACCAGTTGCCGTTCGATTTCTTCTCGCGACGGCCAGAAGCCGAGGCCGGACGACCGCCGAACCAGCCCGAGTGACGATCGCGTCGCGAGTACGCCGACGGGGCACGACTGCCATGCTTGGAGTACTTCTCGTAGATCTCGGTTCGTTCCGTCTCATGCTTCTTACGACCGAAGAGGGCATTCCACAGGCCCCGGGCGATGCAGCAGAAGCAAAGGAGAAGCAATAGAGCCACCCCAATGAGGGTGCCGATGACGATGCCAGCAATGGCGCCGGCGCTCAGTCCTCCGCCGGTACTGCTGCGACTCCCATCAGGGCCAACGGCTGCTCCGTCACCAGTAGTAGTGGAGAGAGCCGTCGAGTAGGTTCCGGTCGGCGTGGCGGTATCTGTGCGGATGCCACTGTTTGTCATTGTCGTCGTGCCGGTGACGCGGTATGGCGCTGAGTAGCGTGTGGTGATGACGCCGTCCGAGGTGACGACAACGGTGCTGGGCTCGCCGTAGCCAGGACGAGCCGAGCATTGGCCTTTGTACGCACACGTCTGCCACCCTGCGCAGCAGATGCTTCCGCAAGCTTGCTGCTCCGGTGCTTGAGGCACGCAGTCCACGCCAGGTGTAGGCAGCGGCGCAGGGGCCCAGTGTGTCATGACGGTGCTTGTGTATGTTCTCGTCTCGGTCCATGTTGTTGTGTATTGGCCGTACGAGCCTCCAGCGCCGGCTGCCAGACAGGTCGCCACGTTGCCTGGTAGTGTTGTGCATGCCTCGCCACTGGCGCAGCAGAGTTGACTGCTGGCGCCGCAGTACGAGGCACAGTTGCGAGGCGCCAACAGTTGATGTAGACTCGACGAGAGAAGCTGTTCGTTGCGTGGATAAGGTGAAGCCACCACGGCGGTCATGGCGCCGAAGAGCAACAGTAGCGGCCGCCGCGGCCGGGTCGACGGGCGGCGCATGGCGGACTGCTGAGGGATTGGAAGTGGAGTGTCTCGAACTGGAATGCGGCACGAAGCTTGTGACGGAGGATCTGTAAATGTTTTGCTCTCCTTTCAAAGCGCAGCCGGCAATCAGATTTCTACCAGCCGTGGGCAGCTGTCACTCGGTGCCTTTATCTCGGCCAGAGCTCCAAGTCTTGGTGCTTGGGGTAGGTAGGTAGTATCACCGTACGCAAGCTGCTCAGTGACGTTGAACACTATGTGTGGTCGCGTTGCACAGGAAGAGTGAGAGGTGAATAGAGTTGTCGGTTTCCTGCGCAACGTTCGAGAAAAAGAGAAGGAATAGAAAGAGGGAGGAGAGTCGAGATGCAACGGTCGCCTGCATGAAGACTGCTTAAAAGGCGAGGGCTAGGCAATTCATTCTCCAGGGTGCTTATACGCGATTTTGCTCCCCAACCTCCCGCCTATGTCAGTGGTCGGTGACGCCCACTCGCTCCAGCCCCTCCATTTTCGTCGGCTTCTAGTGCGCTTCCTTGTCAGATTCGTCTTTGAACGCGGGAAATTGCAGAAAACCAGGGTAACCCCGGCAATGCCTGCTAAGGGACAAGGGAAAAAAACATGAAACTCTTTCAGATTTTGGCTCCATTGTCCGTTGTGTCTCGTCGAGCCAAACCATGGTCAAAGTTCATCCTTGAGGCCTGTTTGTTCCTGGACCGACCCTCACTCACCTACTCCCTACAGGCTACAGCTACAGGCTACCCGGGACCCCACACCTCAACCTCAACGGCCACGTCAGTGTCGACTGTCCTCGTGAAAGCTTACCCTGCCGTGCCCTCCCTTGCCCTGAATGTGATGATGTGATGCGGGACATATTTCCAGGCTAATACTAGTGTGCTCGGCTTTCTCCCTCACCCCTCGAAGTCGACATCGTCGACCGGCTGGATCAAGGATGAACATGTGAACACGTGCAGATCACACTCGACATGTCTTCCGTATGAAAGTGTTGCCTAACGTTATCTTGCACCCGAGGATTAGACCTAAAGGAATAATTCAAGCTCTCCGTTCAATTGTTGAACATTTCCTGTGTTTTCATGACTTTCCCATCATGCTCCTACTGTAGTCGTTGCAAATGCTCAAGAGGACAAAAATTCCTAGTTTCACACTCCAGCAGGATGTCATTGCTACCCTATTGTTTGTACAAATTTCTACCTCCATGTAATCGCGCATCCATACCTAAGGTACTTTGGCCGGGCGACGACGCTCCGGATCAACTTCGGGGAACGGCTCGCGGGCAAAGCCGGTACCAAGGTACTTCACATAGCTTCCAGCTTGTCCCGTTCCCAGCACTGAGCCGTATGGCACTTGTGACGCCCACCAAGTTCGCTTCCATGTGCATCCAACCTTCCATTAAGCTTCAGCCCTTTCAAGCTACCTGAGTCCGTCACCCCCCACGGACACTCGTCATCTCTCACCCCAAAGAAGGGATCTTCTATAGTGGGTTTGTTGCTTGCGCGAAACACGGTCTCCTCGCAACCCCGACTTACCACGAACGTCGCAGCGGCGACTGAGACGACTCCGAACACACACTCGAGGCCTCACCATGTCGCTCGAACCCCCTACCTATCTCGCTTCTCTGCAAAGTAACATTCGTCAGCGACCAATTCCCTGGGATGGCGCAATTAGAGCCGGCACTCTCACCGAAGAGCAACACAAGAAGATTCGCGCCGTCGACAAAGTCCCTCAAATAGAGGCGAGGACCAGGATTGTTGAAGATGACATAGATGGCTATCGGCAGCTGTTCGCTGGCAGCACCAGCTCGCCCAGCGTCCTCGAGACGGCAGGAAAACATGCCAACGTCATTCAGTACATACTGGTGCTCTTATCGGACTTGCTTGACGGTACGTGACGAAGCGCCTTCACACCCAAACGAAGCTTAATGGGGAGGGCGATAGCCTCAGCGCCGGGGCAACGTTATCATAACAGACGAGTCCCAACCATCATCTAGCTTCACGACCCGCTGACTTCATGCTCAGCTGCTCCATCATTGTCAAAGGCATTGTTTAGAGTTTCCGACCCCTACAGGCATTTTCTACCGATGCTCCATTCCAACACGACTGAAGATCCTATCCCTCTCCTCACGTCGCACGCGCTCACCAAGCTCATGGCTACTTCCAGAGATGAATCTCGGGCGACTCAACAAGCTTTACCGGTCTTGCTGACCTACCTGTCATGTCTTGCCAATAGCTCCGATGCTGGCTTGCAAGACATTGCAATGCAGGAGTATTCATTGCTACTGTTTTCGCGCGCATCTCGAGAGCTATTTTGGAATCAAAGAAGTGAGACCATGGCGCCTCTGATCAAGATTCTTCGAAAGGCGGCGGGCATCGGCAACGGCGGGAACTCTTCAGCTAGTCTCTGGAGCGGCACCGGCAACGTTCGCAATAATGGGTTCGAGGGCTCCCTGGGCGGTGGGGTTGGTCTTCAATTGCTGTATCATGTCCTCCTTGTCTTCTGGCAGATGAGCTTCGAAGCCGAGGATATTGGCGACGAGCTCAACGAGTACGTTGAGCATGAAACTCTTACATGTTCCCGCGTTTGAATCCGAAACTGACGAGCCCTTTCACAGCGAATATGACATTGTCCTGTTGTACACCCACCTCCTACGACTCTCGCCCAAGGAGAAGACGACGCGTCTGATATTATCCACCCTACATAACCTCCTGCAGAAGAACCAACAATCGCTGCTGCCAACTGCTGTCCTCGCTCGGCTCCCGGCCCTGCTGGAACATCTGGGGGGCCGTCACCTTACCGACCCTGATCTCTTGGAAACCCTCCAGAACCTGAAGGATCTGTTGGAGGAGTACACCAAGACGAAGACGACGTTTGATGAGTACCTCGCCGAAGTGCAAGCTGGCCACCTCCGCTGGTCTCCGCCTCACAAGAGTTCGATATTTTGGGCCGAGAACGCGCGCAAGATCCTGGATCACGAAAATGGCGAGATTGCGAGACAGCTTGCCGAGATTATGCAGAAACCCTGGGACAACGACAAGCAGGTCCTGGCCATTGCATGCAATGACGTCGGCTGCCTAGTCAAAGAGGTGCCCGAGAAGCGTCACCAACTGGAGAAGGCCGGGTTGAAGAAGAGAGTCATGGAGCTGATGCAATCGGAAGACGAGAACGTGCGATGGGAGAGTTTGCGGGCTCTAGGGGGGTGGCTCAAGTACAGTTTTGAGCAGAAGTAAGTCTAGCAAAGCTGGGAGGGCCTTGTCGAGGATGACGAGGCGAATGGACTGTTGCATATACCGAGCTGGCGGCGTCATTCCTGCATATTATCACGTTGTTGTTCGTTCAGAAAGCCCAAAGATGTAGACTTATTCCCTACTAGATATGTTGCAGCACCGAACCGTGACCAGCATGCAGCCCGCCGAGTAATACATTAGACACCACTGCTAGTTCTGACAGACTTGGGAAGCAGACTAAGCCCGTTTGCCGGGACCGGAGAGGCATGAGAGAAGCCCGACCCGTGGTTACCCGCCCGCCCCACACGATGATGTGCCAAACTCATTGGACCACACTTGCTTGACTGAGGGTGAATATTTCACAGCCAGCTTCCACAACGTTTCCTTGGTTTCTGCTGTTGCGCGATCCCGGATCTGGTCTCTCATCCGCCGTCTCATGCCTATCTGCGTTTTATTCCAGTCTTCCCTCCGTTGAAACTCAGCAGTGCTGTTGTCACAAGATGAAAGGGCTCGGCACCACTGTCCGGGCTGTGCGCCGGGTTCAGATACCCCGAGTAAATGGCATCATCTCAACAACAAAGGTCGGGGTATTCCCGCACTCTTCCGTCGCGACTCGATGCGCGTACAGCGCCGCCGCCTTGGGGAGCCAGAGTCTCAAGAAGACTCCTCTGTACGATTTGCACATCGCCAATGGCGCCAAAATGGTGCCCTTTGCTGACCACAGCATGCCCGTTCAGTACGCGGGTGCATCACTCGCTGCGTCGCACCACTTTACTCGCAATCATGCCTCACTGTTCGATGTGAGCCACATGGTGCAGCACATCTTCAAGGGACCAAATGCGGCGGCGTTTCTGGAACGGGTGACACCGTCCGGCTGGAAGGCTCAAGGCATGATGCAGAGCAAACTGACTGCATTTTTGTGGGAAGGCACAGGGGGCATCGTGGACGATTCCGTCATCACAAGACTAGGAGAGGACGAGTTCTTCGTCGTGACGAACGGGGCGTGCTTTGAGAAGGACTCCCAGTATTTGGACGAACAGCTGGGCAAGTTCGGGGGCGGTGTTGAGTGGACAAGGCTCGATGGCTCTGGTCTTGTCGCGCTGCAGGGGCCGCAGGCCGCCGAGGTTCTCAATGAAGTCTTGGCAAGCCATGTCGATCTGAACAAGGTGTACTTTGGCAATGCGGTCTGGGCCAACCTCAAGTTGACCGACGGCAGCGAGTCACCTCCCGTTCTCATCAGCCGCGGCGGTTACACAGGCGAAGACGGCTTCGAGATTTCTTTCAACAGCAAGCTTCATTCCGCGCGAGACACGACAACCAGCGCTGTGGAGGCGCTTCTCAAAGCTGGAGGCGAGGGCCGCGTGCAGCTTGCCGGCCTCGGGGCTCGCGACTCCCTCCGTCTCGAGGCAGGCATGTGTCTGTACGGCAACGATCTCGACGACACCACCACACCAGTCGAGGCAGGCCTCAGCTGGATCATACCGCAGGAGAGACGCAAGGTCGGCGGCTTTCATGGAGCCGAGACCATCATCCCTCAGCTCACACCCAAGAGCAAGGGGGGCGCGGGCGTTGAGCGCCGCCGTGTTGGCTTTGTGGTGGAGGGCGCTCCAGCCCGCGAGGGGGCTGAAGTGCACCAGAACGATCAGACGGTGGGCAAAATCACCAGCGGCGTGCCAAGTCCTACGATGGGCAAGAACATTGCCATGGGATACGTCAAGGATGGATTGCACAAGGCGGGTACGGAGCTGGACATCGTAGTCAGGGGACGCAAGAGGAAGGGCATCGTGACTAAGATGCCGTTTGTGCCCTCGCGATATCATAAGGTTGATGCTTAGAAATGGCGAATGGATCAACTTGTACAAACATGATTTGGATTGATCAAGACCGCAGGCTCTGCTGCCCAAGCATTGTCGACGCGTCCTGTGACGAGCCATGCTTTGGCTTCTCATCTCAAAATCGTGCGAAAAATAGTCACCAAACTAGGCGTCCATCAGCACCGCTGAGATGCTAGAGTCGCGCGTCTTCCTGATATCTAGAACTGAGATGGTGCAGAGCAAGATTGTGGGTATAGTCCACGGACATCGTGGCTACAGAAAAATCACTGAGCAGATATACAAGAAAGGTACGGGCTCATATCAGAAAATAATTCAGTCGGGGGAAAAGGCATGTCGCCGCTTTAACCATGGGAAGCCATCACGGGGCAAAGTGAAAATACTCGTACGACCTCCCTCAAACGCGCGGTGCTTTCTTCTAGCAGCCAACGTCAACGAACGACACGAGCGGTTCTTTCACTGTGTCAGCAAAGGTCTGAGATGCTGGTGAGAGCTGTTCAGACATTCGGACTGGAGAGACGTGGCTCGTTTCAATGTGTTGAAGGCTGCGTATGAGAAAGGGAGAGAAGGATTTGCGTTGGAGCCACATGCAAAAGGCTTTTTTGAGCTTGAACATTGGTGGGGGAGGAGGAATGTGGGCCTGCCGCTCCCTGAGACGTTCCACTGTAGGCAGTATTACCGAGCACAGGAAATTGCCTGTTGGAGCCACACCTAGGCGCCTAAGGTCCTCTTGGTGTTACCTGGCACTCGGTACTCAATCAGGCCCTGCGCTGGCTACACTTGCACACACGATCCATCCGCAAACTACGACAGAACGCTGTGCGATCTGCGACATCTCCGAAGCCAAAAGGTTTCACATGCCAAGTTCGGGCGTCTGCGATCCCGTTCCAAAGACAACGGCGTCATCATGAACTTGACGCCCGCCCTACTATGACAACCTACCAATGCATGCATGCATACATGTGAGCCCCTCAGACAGTCCCGCGTCATCGCCTTCCGCAACCAAAACGAATTGTCACACCGGCGGATGCCAACCCAAAGATGCCGGGCCTATGTCGCTGCCTTCAAGGCGCCCTGTTGCTGCTCTGCGGCCTTATCGGAATCGCCTCTTCAGAGGGCATCAGTGGTGCCTCGCCGCAACATGTGCTCCAGGGAGCTGCGGAGACGGCGCAGTGGCCTGCAGAGTCACATCAGCTGCAACGCAAATTGCGAGGGCGCTTCTTGCATATAACAGGTATGTTCAAGGATCCTGACAGGTCGACAAGGCCTCCGCGTGCGGAAAGTCGTCCTTTAATGCGCCAGAGACTTGCTCAGCTCACTCGTCCCAAATTTCTAATTGCGCGTCTCGAATCCAGATTTCCATCCCGATGAGCTCTACAAGCCACATACATCCAGTGCCGAGGGCATCGCCTGCCACCGGGGCAAAGGCATGGCCGGTGCGTACGGTGCCGAAAAGACAGACTGCGACTCGCCCTATCTCCTAGTCAACGCCACCTTGGATTGGATCGAGGCCGAGCTCAAGGACAAAATCGATTTCGTCATCTGGACTGGCGACTCGGCAAGACACGATAGCGATGAGAAACACCCTCGGGATGCGAAGCAGGTCCTCGATACCAATCGTGCCGTCGCCGATAGGATTGCCACGACCTTCAGTTCCTCCGACGGCAAGCTTGACATACCGGTCGTGCCAACCTTTGGTAACAATGACTTTCTCCCTCACAATATCATGTATCCTGGCCCGAATAAGTGGTTCCATGCCTACAATGATATCTGGCGCCGCTTCATCCCCGAAGAGCAACGGCATTCCTTCCAGTTCGGAGGATGGTTCTACGTCGAAGTCATACCGAGCAAGCTGGCCGTCTTCAGTCTCAACACCATGTTCTTCTTCGACCGGAATGCGGCCGTTGACGGCTGTGCTGACCCATCTGAGCCGGGCCACAAGCATATGGAGTGGCTACGTGTACAGCTACAGCTCATGCGAGATCGTGGTATCAAGGTCATTCTGATGGGCCATGTCCCTCCTGCCAGAACCGAAAGCAAGCGAAGTTGGGATGAGACATGTTGGCAACGGTATACGTTGTGGCTTCAACAATTCCGAGATATCATTGTTGGATCTCTCTTCGGCCACATGAATATCGATCATTTTACACTTCAGGACACCCACGATATTGATCTCGACGCGGCTATGGGTGGAAATATAGCTCGTTCAGTGGCACCGGATGATATGTCGATCCAATCCAAGGAAGACTACCTCCTAGAACTTCGAGACTCTTGGTCCGACTTGCCTGCCCCGGCTGCTCTATCTCGCGAAGAAAGGAAAGATTCTACCGGGAGACTTTCGACTGGAAAGAAGAAGAAAAGGAAGAAGAACAAGAAAAAGCACAGGAAAATTGGGGGCAAGTTTGGGGAGCGATATCAGTTGACGCTTGTCAGTCCGAGCGTCGTCCCCAATTACTTTCCTACAATCCGAGTCTTCGAATACAACACAACAGGCCTCGAAAATGCAGCCATCTGGACCGACAGCCAATACTCAGCAGGCGCAACCCAGCCATTACATCAATCCGGTTCAGGAGGTGATCAAAACGACCACTTTGAACTAAAACGCTCCAGCGACGCAAAGGAAGCTTCGGGTAACATATTCAAGAAGCAGAGTCAAGGCAAGAAGCGTAAGGGTAAAGACAAACCTAAACTGATTATTCCCGATGGTCCATCAAAACACGCCCTGCCTGGACCTGCCTACCTCCCCCAACCCTTGACCCTTGTCGGCTATACGCAATATTTTGCCAACCTTAGCTACATCAACGACGACCTCGAAGAGCACACTGCTGGATGGCGCGGCGGCAACCCTGAAAACAAGAAGCCGAAACACAATCCTGCTCGTCCTCGCCCCTTCGCGTACGAAGTTGAATATAGCACGTTCGAAGATGATGTGTTTCGACTAAAGGATTTGACAGTGCGAAGCTTTTTGGACTTGGCATACAGGATAGGAAAGCAGCATAGAAGGCGCGGCAAGAGAAAGAAGAAGAACAAGACATGGCTACATTTTCTGGACCTGGCATTTGTCAAGACGATGTCGATGGAGGATTTGGAGGATGTAGACCCGGCATGAGACCGCAGTCTGCTGCAGGGGCGATTGTTGGTGCAATCAACCGTTTGACGCATGATTCATGCTTGGAACGCAACCTTTGGAATTGGATCTGGTCCGCATTAGCGAGCATATTTGCATTTTTGTTTTGGAGTATGGGGCCTCGTGGTATGCGGAACGTAGACAAATACAGGAGCAAACATCACTGGCAATCACAACGTTTCTGGGTATGCGGTTTCGCTTTTTTGTTGGTTCAACATGACACTATGTGCATGTGTAGATTCGGTACAAAGGTAAGGGTATCTTTTATCCAGAACACTGGCGTTCCGTATTGCCTTCTTGCGCCCCAATCCAGACCGTAACATCGTCGTCGTTGTGACCCATTGAATCCTTGGACAATCGTCCTAGTGAGCAACGTATTAGAAACTAATGTACATGATATAAGCAAGCCCTTTTTGGAGGCCGTGCTTTCAAAATGGATGGTGTCTGTTTCCTCTTCGTCTCGTTCCAAGGTCAAGCGGCAGAGGAGGACAGAGTGAACAAAGATAGACGTCTCTAGCGACTATGAACAACATGATGTAATAGACGGTTGTTGCTCGGCAGACCAGCAGCCTCGGCGTATCGTCTCGTGGCGTCTCTGCCGTTGTCACACAAGGCCATTATCCCCATAGGCCGCAGGCCGGTTCAGCAGCTCACGACAGGGCAAGCCAGCTTGGTATGGTCGTCTTCGTCGAGTCCCATCTCCTTGAAGACAGATACACGGTCCTTGCGGATATTAGAACTGGTCTTGAAGGGAGCAGGGAGGTATAGCCCTGCACCCTCACGCAAGCGATCCGACGTGAGCATCGAGTTGAACTTTGGACGCGTAGGAGGCGTCGATGACATGGCAACGTTGTCGCGACTGCCGATATCGTCTCTGCTGGGTACTTGAAGGCTGGAGCCGGCGCTGCTGGATGAGTCCATGGTGACGAGGGACGGGCAAGACATGGCCGTCGAGAGACGAGGATTGAATTGCAGTCCTGGGAAAGGCGATTCGGATCTTTCACCAGCGAGATTGGAAGGATATCACCTATGAGAGAGAGTACGTTTCAAGGCTCGCCCTGAGGACGAAGGGCGAGATGATCCCGAACAAAGGTGAGCATGAAATGGGTTTCCGACAAGGAACAGAGGACGAGGAAGATGGAGGTGTTAAGAGGAGGAGGAGGAAGACGGGCCTAATGAGTGATAGCGAGGAGGGAAACAATGGCTATCCGTTCGCGTCACGCATGGACAGGCTTCCATTGCCAATGCACTACGCCCAACGAAGGAACAAGACGGGAGAGGGAGGAAGAAAGGGGATGGGGGTGTCGGGCAAGCGATGATCCTTTCCCCTTTGCATCATGAGGCGTCCATGTGTTGGTGCGTGCTCAGCATCCCCCTAAAGCCTACATAGTACATACAAACGGGCTGCTTGCTAAGGTAGTTATTGTGTTCAGAAGTAACAAAAGACAGAACGAACCCCCCGGTCTCATCACATGAAAGCGTAATGGGAGCTCGACCTGAACTCGGTGATGGCAGCCTCTTGAGGTTCAGAAGCTTGCATTTGACGAAGCTTTGTTTCCGTCGAGTTGGAATGCTAGTGGGCTGCCAGCGGCCTGGACGCATGCGGTACGTGCTGTAGTCAGGGCCTGAAGGCGGCACGGCGGGTAGGGTGGGGGGGGTGCTTTGGGTGTGTCCGCAGGTCGAGGCTCGCTACGGAATGGAAGCTGCGTTCTCAATACAGCTTATTAGCAGCGAAAGCCGCCTCTCGATCTTTGGGCGCCGTGTGTATGTGTGTCTGTGCGTTATATTTCTCGGAAGCTTCCACTTTCAATCTGCAAATTGTACATGCGCAGGCTGATCTACAGAGATCCAAGGACATGGATCGTTATTGCTTGTACTCGCGATCTCGATGTACAGCCCACAAGGGTTTGATATGTTCAGTGCAGCGTACAGTCTCACCCGGCCCCACAGATAATGTGATAGATCAGATACCTGATTTTCATAGAAAATCACACACAAATACAAGTCCAGATTTTTTCTGCCAATCCGCAGGGCCACCGCTTTGGTGATGACCTCACGCAGCTACCCTGTAGTATATATATGAGCCTTGGTATCAGTATAAGGCTCGAATTTCGACTATTGTCCTCTTATACGACGTAGATATAAGCAAAATCAGCTATAAAAGTCGTCCAAGGCTTAGACTGTGGTTTAAATAGCTAGAAAAGTCCAAAAAAGGGCGATACCTTGCACATTCAAAGCTGCGGAAAATCATCAAGCAGGGGTCAATGCAGGTCGGATTTACCCTTGTACTAGAAAACTGGGTTACTGATTGAAATAAGACAAAGAGGTATCTTGCACTAGTTAATTATATATAAAGGATACCTAGATTCATTAGCCAAATAGGGCTAGTTCGGTGGGGAGGTACATGCACTGAACATATCAAACCCTTGTGGGCTGTAAAATGTAAGCACCGGCAATGGCTTATAGGCGCACCCCCTACGCAGCTCCGTACAAAGATGCAACGAGCCGAGAGAGCGATTCGTCCCCCCGGTCATTCATCAGTGGACCAAATCCCCCACGGGAGGGACGCAACAATCCCACGAGGGAGCTGTTTGCTTGTCGTTTGACACACAATCTGCTGCTTTTTTCGGCTCACTTCGGGCCACGAAAACGAAGGGGGAACAACGCGATTCGTGACCCTCTGACAAACGTGAGACGCTGATACTGCGTTCCGTCCAGCGCCAATGGCGGAAAAATGGGTACCTGGTCGACACACCCGCACGGGGCGCCCCCCCTGGGTTATTGTCTCGTCACGCCCAGCTTGTGCGCTTGACGTCAGACTTGTCTCATACAGTCTCGGGATCGCAGATGGCACTGTCCGGATCCGTAGCAGGGATGGCATTTCGCCCACTTCGCCGTCACCGTCGTCCAAGAATCCCCATCCGTTCACGGTGCGTGCATCGCGATCTTGCATCGACACACAGTCTCGAAAACTCTTTCCTGTTTTGCGGTCTACGGCATTACTCCGTACATACCTACGTACATCCGGGCCCGGCGAGGTGCCAAGCCCAATTAAGGCCGATCAACCGCGGAACAATTGCGCCCGTCGTCTATTGTCCGACACACCTACACGGTTTTGTGTCATCTTGCTGGCCGTGTGATCCCTCGGAGATCATGTTCATCAAAATTCATGAGCTTTCAGAAAGTTGAGCGTGTCCTCCATGAGCTGCGGTGCGCTGTGGTGGTAGTGAATGAGATGCCCCGTGTTCTCATATATCTTCACATCGTGCGCTTTCGCTTTGGGGAACCGGTTATACACGCCGTACGGTTGCTCGCGACAGTACCGTCCGCCGCAAAATGTAGAGTCCTCTGTTCATGAACACGCGTGAGTGATTTCCCTGCATCGATTGATGGTTGAACAAGGACAGCCACCACGTACCTCGACCGATGCCAAGAAAGACGGGCCCCTTGTACTCCGGCGCCTCTACCAGGTGATACATGAATGTGATGGCCGCACCCAAAGTATCGAGATCGCGGGTTTGCCTGTTTGCAAAAATGTTGATGAGCTTCTTGTCAAGCGAGCTTCCAAATATCTTGGCGACATATGGCGTCGAGCAAGCGTGATATCTTGCAACTCACCAGTCATACTCGACGATATCTGGATCGTAGGAACCGGCAAAGCATGCCACCAGGCGCCCTTCCCTCGTCGACTGCGTCTGATACGTGGGATGAAGCTTGCCCCATCTTTTAGAGTCAATCTGAGCCGCAGGACCCTGAAGCCCGGCCAGGAAAGCAGGATAAACCCAATTCTTGTCCCAAGACACGCCATGCAAAACGATGCCGTCTAGGTCATCCGGATACTGCAGCGCGAGCGAGTTGGCAGTGATGGCGCCGATAGAGAAGCCCACCAGGACGATCTTTTTCCATGACCGCCCGCCTACCTCTCCTCGACGAAGCTTCTTGATGAGTTGGTGGACGCTCTCCACGTACGTCTGCGTCTGTGCCTCCCGCAGGCCGTCCGGGTACGTGCTATTTCCGTAGCCAGGAAGGTCGACCGCCAAGGTCGTATAGCCTTCGCCGTTCATGCGCTTCACATAGCTATACGTTTCGGGCTTGAAGCTCACGTCCCACATGCCCTTGTTGAACGTCGCGCCGTGGACCAGCAGCTGAAGCGTGTCATCGTGTGCTGCTGATGCTTTGGCTGCGTTTTGGTCGGGTGTACAGAGCCTTGATGATAGCTCATACGAATTTGCAACGAGGACCTTCCTCTCGGCCAAGGCATAGAGAACTTCGGCATTGTAATGATTAGAGTCAAAATCGGACTGGGCCGTCTTGCCAACCTCGACCGGGATGCGAAGGTCCCGGCACTGAAGCGACGGCGAGGCTGACAAGGCCGCCCAGGTCAAAACGTTTTGTAACTGCATGATAGCGACCTTGAATAATATCAGAGAATGCTGACAGGCAGCTGAGATCCATTTTGGACCAGATGACATGGTTTTGTGCTGCATTCAGCTGCGGACCCGAGTATTTGTGAAGCTCACCGCATCGCACCCCTGATCTGCGAACCCGAGTACAAGGAATGAATTGCATGAGCTTTGAACGCTAGGCGAGCCGAACCATCGGGCTTAGTACCCCTTCTGCATCATACGGCAATGGCTGATGTGGTGTGAGCTGATGCCCTTACATGTCGCCATTGTCGCCCCGGTACACGTATGGATGAAGCTTGCCGATCACATGCGGACCCGGGACGATATCACCTCATGCTTCCATGAAATTGATCATAATCGTATTCGTGACTGTTTGTGCTTTCGAAACTTACACAAATGATGTACATTCACCAATATCTGAGCGTTTACACCAGCTACAGGCTTTCGCTCTTGCACCCAACCAGGGTCTTCAAACAACCATCAATGGGTTGAATACTTTCCAGATGCAGTCATGTTTCCCGTAACCGACAGATACATGACATATGAAGAAGCTTTTCCCGCATTTCGTGTAACAAACATGCAAATGATCCACTCCTCAAACTGTCCACAGGTCGACGGCTTGATTCAGGGGCAAGACCTCAGTCGTGGAGTACATGTAAGACCCCAGCAGCAACATGGCATTCTCAGCTTCGGAATACGGCAAGAAAAGTATCAATGCTGCAGGATTCCATGTTTCAATTCATGCCTGTGGAGATGAACTGCATGTATGATGACGTTTACTCTGCGGAACTCGAATGATACCACATGTACGTACATGTAGATGGAGTATATTGGACACGAACAAGCTTGGTGAAAAGATGCCTTGATGACCGCTACACTAGAGCGCAGGAAATGGAAGCGAGGTCTTGATCAAGGTGCAGAGCACTATGCCTACAGTCAGGTTTCACTGAACAAGAACCAGCATGTACACAGGCACAGGTGTCAATATGTGGTTCACATATCATCAACTCCATCAGTTCCATTGGAATGATGAAGATTAGGCTGATACGTCGCACTATCTACAACTCTTCAGAAACAGAAAGTTTTCCTTGACCAAGCTCGGCAACGACCTTATGAGCTGGGATGACGCCGTTCTTGAAGTAAAGATCGGAAACAACAGTACCTGGCGACCACCACGCAGTTTGACGACCATGAGTCCCAACACTGAAGAAGATGTCGCCAGCAGTGACCCGTAGGCACCGGCCGTTCGGCATCCTCAAGTCCCCTGTACCGTAGAAAGCGTCAGCCATTTAGTAAATATCGCGCGGGCTCACATGTGGCCGAGGACAACTGACCCATGCCAGCACTCATAATGATGAGACTTGGCTCCGGTGCCGGATGAGACGGCATGAAAGAAGGGCCATCGAAGACATATTGATACGTAGCGTCAAATCCATGCTCCCAATCCAGCCGAATGGCATTGTCAATGTCCGGCATGTTGGTTGTGACGGTATTCACTGCCCAACACTCAAGCACATTCTCCCATTCGCCGGACTTGTGCTGTACCTGAGTAATGGCCGGAAGTATGACCTGTTTCGAATCTGTGCTTTTCGGACATTTGATTTGGCAGTCTTTGTCATCTAGCCCTCCATGTATGTGTCGGGGAACATGCTTGGTCTCAGCCGATATTGCCGTGCTGATGCGTGAAAGCGACAGGGCTGCGATGAGCGCCTTGAGAAGAGTCATGTTTGATCGAATAGAGGACGTTATTATTAGAACGAGCCTCAATAGCTCATTTGTCATCGGCAAAGACGGATGTTTGTTCCGGCTTCGGGATAATATAGCATTACGGAAAGGTCCATGGGGGCGGTTGCGACTATATCTCCCCCCTGGTAAGCAGGACCAGAGTAAACGGGTAAGGGAAACCCACGGGAGGCAAGCCCCGAGTATCCCTGAGATACCGAAAAGCCTACTTGTCAAAATTTTGTGTAGGATTTGGACGAGCACAGTATATAAGAATGGCGGTGTATGAACAGACGTCGCATTGACGTGTATCACATATCATTCATCGCAACTCTGACGAATAGCAACACAGCGTTTAGAACGATGGGACTCAACAACGTGGCATATTCTGCAGCTACTCTGCTTGGGGTTGCCTTTGCAGCTGCAAGCACGAAACCAGCGTCACAATGTGTGAGCCTTCCCCGTGCGCATTCCTCTTTTGGGTCAACGAGATCCTTGTTCTCACCTCCACCACGTGCTGCAGTGCGACATTCTACAACAAGCATTGCCAAATGATGTATACAGAAACGGAACAAGCATCTATTCTACGAAAGAGAAGGACTTCTGGTGTAAGTCGTGTCACAACAGAACATCCTGCTCAGGGTTGCCCGAGTCTGAGCTGATGACTTTGCACCGCAGCCGCCACGGAGTTGCTGGACCCGTTTTGCATCTTTCTCCCGGACTCGGTGAAGAAGGTCTCCCAAGCTGTCCGTTTATTTGTGGAGAATGACTGTGCTTTCTCCATCAAGGGTGGTGGCCACAGCGCTGTTCCGGGAGCGGCAAACATCCATGACGGCGTGCTGATGCCCATGGAGAAGCTGAAACGAAGAGATATTGCACCGGATGGAGAATCGGTCACCGTGGGTGCTGGAAATCTCATGATCGACATCTACCGTCACTTGGACCCTCGCAACTTGACGGCCATGATAGGCCGATACGAAAAGGTCGGCCTCGGCGTCGCGGTTGGAGCTGGTTTCTCGTATTACTATAACAAGAATGGCCTGGCCGTCGACAACGTCCTCAACTACGAAGTTGTGCTGGCAAATGCGACTGTTGTCAATGCCAACGCAACTCATCACCAGGATCTCTTCCTGGCTCTGAAGGGTGGAAGTAACAATTTCGGCGTTGTCACCTCCTTGACCTTGCGCACTCAACGTACCGATGGCTCTGTGTACGGCGGAGTGCTGTATTATGCAGAATCGCAATTGGACAAAGTTTCAGACGTCATTTACGACTATCATGTGCGTCAAGCAACGGAGGATGTTCTGACCCATGCTCTTCCGCAGTATGGATACAACGGAAGTACGAACGAAGCCATTAGCTTCAATCCGGTCGTCTACAACAAGGGTGTGCACAAACTCCCTTCCATCATGAAGGGCTGGCTCGACATTCCGGCTACCAAGAATACCTTGCACAACAGGCAGTATGCCGACCTCGCCGTTGAGCTGAACGACGGCTTCCCAGACGGTCTTGTGTAAGTATCCATAAGGGGCCCTTACGAGTCAACCTCGTCTCGCTTCACCATTGCTGACCATTATCCTTGCAGACAAGAACAGCGTGTCTTCACCGTCTACGCTGACGCTGCGCTGTACAAAGAGCTTTGGGCCAAGTATCATGCGTGGTGCCGGAAATACCGACACATTCCAGGCTTTTACTGTCTTCATGTCAACATGCCCATCACCGCGCACTCTCTGAAAGAAGGAAACGCCCGCGGAGGTAACATTCTTGGTATTGAAGATATTGGGAACAAAACTCTTGGAAGTAAGCACTCACACTCCCCCCGTATAATGAGTCACGAGCATTTGCCCCTGGATGGATTGGTACTGACACTGACAACGTGTAGCTGCTTATTTCGGCGTCACATTTAACGACATGAAAGACGCTAAAGAAGTGCTGCCCGCACATGACAAGTTTGTCAAATCCATGATCAATTTGGCCGAGAAGAAAAAGCTTCTTCATCGCTATATGTAAGTCTCCCCTGCCACTGCTGGACGACATCCAGCTTGTGAACGCTTCAAAATGACTAATTCCTTCTTTCTAAAGCATGCTGACGTACGCTGGATACAACCAACCCGTCATTGAGAGCTATGGCTGGGAGAACGTGCAGAAGATGTTGGCAGTTCAGCGGGCTTACGACCCTAACAGAGTCTTCCAGCGTCTGGTTCCTGGAGGTCAGAAGCTTCCAGGTTACTGAGGAGAGGTTGTAGAAGGGTCAAAAAGCCTTCCACTCTTCTTCTCTTCAGCCAGTAGCGACACCTGTCGTGATTTTGTTGAGTTTGAGCCCATGGCTAGGGTCTCTGTACCATTTTGATTCTATTTCTCACTTCATTGTTGTACCTCATCTTTGCGGCTTTGTATAGAGTGCATCCCTTGCGATCTGCTGTGCTGGACGCATGCTTCTAAGAGCGTTATATTTTAGAATATCGCGAGGCATCATATGTGGGCGTGTGGATACCTATAGTTGCTCAATTATAGATGATTGAATGCTGTGTTGTTGTATAAAATTACCCAGAAGTGACTACGTAAGGGTCAACATCATTTGCGGTAGATATCAATTGATGATTGAAGTACATGTGTTCAGTATGAGGCGTATATGTGGTCTCCAATGCTGGCTGGAAGCGATAATTTCGTTTTATACGTGTATGAAGCGCGGTATATTCCCCAATAGCCGCCAAGAACAACATTCATCCACTTCACAAATTCGTTGAAGCCGTCAGAGCTTCACATTTCTTAAACTTCTCAAGACGAGCAATATGAGTCTGTTGCTCGGCAGCCGGCACATCGGACCCTAGTGGCAAGAAATGCGGAACTTTTGGGACCCCTTCTCTTGCAACACGAACCAAAACCTGCGCAGCCTTTTGAGGATCACCAGGCTGTGCGCCATTGAGACCATTGAATGCTTTCCGAAGAGGCTCAAGGCCTGCGTCATAGTCCGCGATATGGCCGGCTACCTTGCGCCGATGGCCCTCTGTGAGGAAAGCCGTTCGGAAGTGCCCAAGTTGAACAAGACACACGCGAATACCAAGTGGATCAGTTTCACGCTGAAGAGCCTCCGTTACGGATGTCATGGCGGCCTTGGTTGCACAGTAGAGCCCTGCGTTCGGGCTTCCGTTGTAAGTAGCAATGCCGGCAATATTAAATATCAGTCCGGTTCCGGCACGGCGCATGTGCGGTAGCGAGGCGCGAATAAGGCGCAGAGGACCGAACAGATTAGTCTGGAAGACCTGGAGACTTTCTTCTTCACTGAACGTGATGTCAAAGTCAGTAACGAAGCACTTCTGCTCAAGGATGATGATAGTCTGGCTTGCCTCGTTTCCTCAAAGCCGCCCTCGAGAAGGTAGCCTGCGGCGTTGACCAGTACGTCAATCCGTCTTGCAGTCGCGACGATTCTGTCAATCACATCGGAGCATCTTTCGGCAGAATCAGTCACATCTAAAGTGATCAGATGACATCCATATTGTTCGAGAGCCTTCAGTCGCTCTCGATTGCGACCAATGGCAAATACACTGGCACCGGCAGTCCGAGCAGCTTCCGCAGCAATGGCTTGGCCAATACCTGATGAGGCACCGGTGATGACCCAGACAGACGACTGGTTTGGGGTAAATGATGTTGTCATTGCGACCGTTCAGTCAAAGGACCTGTAACAAGCTATATCTGACAGAATAATGATGTGATCCCCAAAAGACTGACTGTGACCCCAACATATATGTTGCAGAGGGAATTCGGGTCGGTACTCAGGTCCCACAGGGGTGAGCTCCGCGAACTACGTTCTCACACTCAATAGGTGGCGGGCTTACCAGTATTTCTGCATGAACAGCGTTGTCATTCATGGACATTTGCAGTGAGACCAAGGTTCTTTCGGCAGATGTAGGCACGGCAAGCTCGGCGTGACTGGCAAAGTACATGTAACAGTGAAGAATGGATGTACATTGGAGCTATGTTCATGTTGTCTGCTGCGACTTCAATGCGAGATAACAAAAGCTGTACTGTGTAAAACCACGCATGCCAAAAGATTTCTAGACCATTCATTGAAATTTCCTGTGGTACCATAGAACATGAATGCAGCAGTCATCACAAAGATCGATTAATGAATGCTTGAAGTTATCTACGTCGTAGTATTGAACGCTGGAGGCATTCATTTGTAAAGATGGATTTGATCATCATGTTCCACCACGACTCTATGTATTGCCCCGATGACAGAGTTATTGACGAAATTGACAAAAGCTGACGAAAATGCATGAGGACGAGTCGAATTCATTGCTATATACAGAGGCAGGTCTGTCTATCCTTTCATTGCATCGAGTCGATCAAGTCGCAGGCCGATCTCACTTTCTCCGACACTTTCTGTATCTATGGAAATGTTAGCATCAAGGTAGATGTCATGATGAGGGATGGCTCAATTTACATTCTCGGGCTCGAATATCTGGAAGTGGTCGCATGAGATCTCCAAGACAGGAATTTGTCGGCCGACCAACTGTTCCCACTGTGCAATGGCTTCGTCTCTAGCAGAATCGTCGCTGAGCCACGGATATGAGATATTGCATAACGCTTCTGTGTCGAGCGAATGAGTGCACTTCACCATAACGCATGGGACGTCAGAAGCCTGCCGAGTACATGTAGGGTGATAATTCTGGAACATTGCTGCATGATGCTGAAAGCGTTCGCTGAGCCTCCTTTGAGCTTGCTCCATCTTTTTGGTAAAGGTGCGCTTGGCACAAGATTGACGTCTGTTGAGGACATACGAGATAATCTCTCGAGGGAGTGCCTTATGATTCACAGGAGATGGTGAATCCACTAAGATCACTCCTCTCACTCTGGTACCCCTGAGCCGCAACTGGCGCGACATCTCGAATGCCAAAGCACCGCCGAAAGACCATCCTGTTGAAAGAAAGAATGTCGGTCAAATGAAAGTCGAGATCCTAGCTGGGAGTTTTACTTACCTCCGAGTATCATGTCTCGTTGCTCTGCAAGACTTTCTCTCTCGATATACCAGCTTGCAAGATCTTCGACTCTGTGAAGTTGCATCACCTGCGAGAATGGTTCTGGACTAGAGATTCCGACAATCCTGCGACCAATGTCAGACATGCGCAAATACATGCTGGAGTGGCCGCTTCCATCGTGAACCAAATAGACTGGGCAATTTGATACGTTGTCTTTTGGACGCCCAGGTTGCATTGGAAGGGTATCACGTACTTTTGTGTCAGGAATTGTCGATTGGAGACCGCTGAAGGAAGCAGAATCGAGGTCGGACACGCAAATACGATGTTTATCCTGTTTGAAAGAAAATCTGCTGGAGCAAATCTCCTCGAGTTGTTGAAAGGTCATTTCAGAGGGACTCTCATCACTGTCTTTTAAGCTGATGCCAAATTTGTTGCGGAGCTCATCGACAAGCTCAATGGACAGAAGAGAGTCAACGCCCAAGGTTTCAAGCGCCAGGTTCTTCATGTCATCGGACACCTCAATGCCGCAAGTCGAAGATAAAAGCTCTTTCAGAGAAAGAGTCCTCTCAAAATCATCTGGCATTGGTGATGGGGAAAGACTTGGAGTGATAGGCAAACTTGGGTTTGTTGACTCCGGTGTTGGCGCTGTAGAGTCAGACTCTTGGCTAGATGCCTCCGTGACAATACTAAATAATTCTCGCACTGTTGTACAGTCGCCGAGCGCGCCTTGATCAAGGTTCAGTTGCGGCAATTGGTTGTGGATCGACTGAACGATTTCGATGAGCATGAGGCTGTCGATGCCGATTTCCGCAAGCGAAGCACCACTTTGCACGTCAATGGGGACACCGCAGCATTCGTTGACGATCGACATGATTGTCTTTTCAATGTTGCCCTTGGATGGGAGCGCTCCAGATGGCCGAACCTCAGCTGGTGAAAGAGTCCTTTGCCGGGGCACGCTCGATTTCTTTGGTTGAGCCAGGCGTGATAGCTGAGTATGAAAGGAATTGAGACGGATTTTCTTGAAATTGACTCCCTCAACAAATCCAATCAGTTTTCCATAGGAATCCATCACATAGGAGTCAGCAATGACAGAGTGTCCCACATCGGCAAGGCTGCAATAGATCGTCATCTTGTTCTCCGGCAAGTTCTCACCCGGCGGTAGTGCCACCCGATTGATGCTGGTGCAAATACAAGCTCTATCCAACGGAATGTATGTGTTTGCAATAAAACCGGCGGCGTGTAGCAGAGTATCCAGGAAAGGCGGAGGGCAGACGAATTCGGCTTGTAAACTTGAAGAATCCAGCTGAAAAGTGCCGAAGCCTTCGAGACGTGACTCACTCACGGAAAGTTTGTCAATGGTCAAGAACGGATCACCATATGTCACGACCCTGGGAAATATAATCTTGTACAGAGTCGTGGACGAAAGCGTTTCCAAAGGGCTGGTATGTCCGGACGTCAGTGACCGCATCAGTCTTGTGACAAGCGATTCCGTTCTCAAGAACGTGTCTACTGAGCTCTTCTGCGTTTGTCGAGAGATACGCCCTGTACAATGTGTTTGACCTTCCGAAGAAGCTGTAAACAGTACATTATCTGAGCTTCCGATCTTGAGGCTCGTCTGTAGATAGTAGCCCTCTTTCATATGCTCAGCATATACAAGAGGATGCTCGAAGACCACGTCTTCTATCATGTGGACGTCCGAGGCGGCTTTGCCTCGAGTGATCCCGAACGCTTCGAGTGCAATCTCGAGCTGTATCGATGCTGGACACAGGGGTACACCAGAGACCATGTGTGCTTTGATGTATGAGGACAAGGACTCGACGTCCGTAATCAAACTGACCAGTCCGCCAGAAGTCGTTGGCTTCGCAGTACCAAGTAATTCAAATGTTGGCTGCTGGGCTTCATCTTGTTTCGCAATGCCGCCAAGCTGGGGCTCACGATAGCGAACGTAGAATTCGGATTGGTTCAGAGGGTATTTTGGAAACGATGGTAGAAATTCTCCTCCTGATCCATCATAAATATTTCTCCAATAGAGCGTCCGCTGGCGCAAGAACAGGGACCGTAGACTGGATGCTAGAGTGACCCATGGCATTCCTTTGGGCTTCAGAGAGGGCAGAATGGTGTAAGAGTTGTTATTGATTGTCTTTCTGATCATTGGCTCGGCTAAAAAAGAAGTTATTGTCAATAAATCCCACATATATAGATCGAATCAATGATTGATGTTGACGTACTGGATAAGGATGGGCCAATCTCGATGAAGTCCAGGATGACATCTGGGTACTGAGCCACGATTGCTTCGAGAGCGTCGGAAAACTTAACGGGATCTCTCGTATGCCGCACAAAATAGTCTTGGCTCAGTTCCTCATTCACGTCGAGAAGCTTTCCATCCAAGCTGGATGCCACCGCAAGAGGAGACTCAAGCTTGTGTGTAGTGACTGAAGAGGAAGCCTCCTTCAAATCATTGAGAATTGGTGACATAGCCGCAGAGTGGAACCCATATGGGACTTTGAGTGCTTTTGAATCGACGCCCTTGCTCTTGCAGAGGTTTTCAAATCGAGATAAAGATCCGACCGGCCCAGCTACGACAACATCCTGAGGGCTGTTGAAGCATGATATGCTGAGATTCGTAGCTTCAGTGCCCATTTGATCAAACAGTGCATTGACTGTTTCAGGATCTGCGCTACAGGTCGCCATTCCGGTCACATTCGGGGGACATTGGAGGCTGACGAGCTGTGCACGTTTGGCTATCAAAAGTAGCGAATCTTTGAGCGAGAGAACTCCAGCAACAGCAAGAGCAGCGTATTCTCCGATACTGTTCGAAACCGGCGTCAGCTCGTCTGAAATACGAAATCTACTAAAGACACTTACCTGTGTCCCAAAACAATATCGGGCGTTACTCCCCAGCGAATCCACAACTTGGCCAGCGAGTACTCTAAAGCAAAGAGAGCACACTGGGTGATGAGGATTGTTTTGGAGATGTCTTCAACCGTTTCTGACTTGTGAGAGTCCATAATGAACCTCGAAATGATAGGGTATCCTTCACGGCTGAGAAGAAGATCACATTCGTCAATGATAGCCCTGAATTCAGGAACGGTTGAAAGGAGCTCAGACCCCATGCCAGGATGAGCATGACCCTGACCAGAGAAAACAAATACTGTCTTTCTTTCTCTTTGATCAGACACAATCGTTGTATCCTGGTTGTGTGATCGAAGCGAATCGAGAAGTTGCTTCGAGTCGCTTGCCGTAATTGACAGACGATGGCTCGCATAGTCCTGCCTTCGTGCATTGGCAGTGTAACAGAGGTCTTCTATACGCGTATCTGGATGAAGTTCCATGTGAGAGATGAGTCTTTTCTTCAACTCCTTCATTGCATCTGAAGTTTTCGCCGAGACGCTCAGAACATGACAACTTCGAGAACCAAAAGACGTGGCGAAGTTCCTCGTGGCTGGCACATACTCCTCTAATATGAGCGCAGCATTTGATCCAGCAGCCCCGAAATTGTTTAGCAACGCTCGCCGTGGAGTTCCAGAGAATGATGAGTTCCAGTCGACCATGCTCGTGGGAATCTGCAGGTTGCGGATCCCGTCTGACAATCTCGGATTGAGAGTTTTGAAGGATGCTTGAGGAGGAATCTTACGCTTCTCCATCATCAGGAGTAGTTTTCCAAGGCCAGCGAGACCGGATGCAGCTTCCGCGTGACCAAAATTTCCCTTCACAGAAGACACATGCAACGGATTGGTCGCAGGTCGTGAACCAAATACCGAGTTCAGGCTTGAGACTTCCGCGTAGTCACCGGCTTGTGTGCCTGTGCCGTGAGCTTCGATGACGTTGATAGTATCGGGGTCTGTGCCGCTTGAATGGAGGACATTCTTGAATAGGGAAGCTTGCGTTTTGTAATCAGGATGAGTGATTGACTTGGCTGTTCCACACTGGTTGACGCCAATGCCACGAATGACTCCATAGATGTGGTCGCCTTCTTCCACGGCTTGCGACAGCTTCTTCAGAACAACCAAACCACACCCTTCCGCACGACAATATCCGTCTGCACCGGCATCAAAAGGTTTGCACTGTCCACTTGGACTCAGAAAATGTGCTCGAGTGAGGCCGACGTACATCTGCAAAGGGGTCAGCGACAGTTCCAGATTCCATAAGTCCTGTTTGGTGATAAGAGACGCTCTCACATCAGGACTAGACATTAAGTTCACGCCTCCCGCCAAGGCGGCGGTGCATTCACCGAACTGCAAGGCTCGGCAGGCCTGATAGACGGCCACAAGTGATGATGAACAAGCCGTATCAATGACCATAGAAGGCCCCAGGAAGCCGAATGCATAGGATATCCGCCCACTCAAGAAAGCTCTCAACGTTCCAGTACTGTAGAATACATCAATCTCGTCACGTAGGTTGTCGACGTAATCACCGGTTGCAACCCCAACGAACACGCCGAATGAGCTCTTCTGAAAGCTAGGGGTTGAGTCTGCACGATAGCCCGAGTCTTCCAATGCTTCTTTGGCGCCGTGGAGAAGTAACCGCTGTTGGGGATCCATGGATTTGGCTTCTCTGGGGGATATACTGAAGTATGAAGCGTCGAACCCGAAAGGGTCATGGAGAAAGTTCCCATGGTTGTTGAGGTTTTTCTTCGGTGTTCCTTGTGGTGATTCCTCAAATCGTGATTCTGGGATCTGGTTCCATGTGAGCATTATTCCGTGCCAAACTAGAGGGCCGTAGCTCCTACCTTGGACTCTGTACATTTACGTTTCTCTAAAAGATCCCAGAATTGATCCTGACCTTGGGCCGACGGGTAATTCACTGACAACCCAACTATGGCAATAGCATCTTCTCTGTATTGGAGAGGAGATGCCAAGCGAGGGATGCTGGCTATGGTGACAAACCGCTCGTGAGCAGAAGTAGCTTGGGTGGATTTGATGAGAAAGTCTGTACCAGGGCCTAATCCCAGTAATTGAAAGCGAGCCTCGTGGTCGTGACGCATCGTCTCGGCGAGCTCCTGAAGAAGACTATGGCGTGTAGTTCTCCAATCACACACGTCGATGAAAATGCTTTGGAGCACCGTCTTCGCGAGACTTTGTCCGTTCTTGCTCATACGGGTTCCTGTGACGGGAAATCTCACGGGCAATAGGAGATCTGACCAGTCTGGAAAGAGAAGCTCCTTCTCTTCCATCAAACTGACCAGTGCCTCAACTACTCCATTCAGCCGCGAACCACCGTGGTAGAGTCCATGAACATGTGCCAGACGGCATTGTACAGAGGATGCAATTAATTTCGACCTGAAATCCTGCAATACTGATCCTGGACCGCTCATAGAATGGACGACATCATCGAAAATCGCAGATATTTGCACCAAATCGTCAAGCTTCTATTTCATGCGTTCAATAACGTCAATAATCATCATACCTTAAGTCATTGAGACCATCGACTTACCTCTTGTCTTCGCGATTTGAAGTCTCGCAGTGTTGTCTCCAGCTCTTTGGTGGACAGACCAAATATACTCAGTAACCATGGAGAGCCCTGCTCTTCCGAAAATGACCGACAAAACAATGCCGACTTCAGGCCAATCCAAAATGCTAACCGAAATCCAGCGGTAGCCGACTTGATGAATTCATCCGAGGTATAGCATGGAGCTGACGCAGCGAGAACTGCCGGGATGATTCCCGTACAGACTCCCGTGGTCTCAACAACGCTAGGAGACGTTTGGACCCTTGAGGAGAATGTGATCAAATCGATGATCTGGCGGATGTAGAGGGAGATTGTTTCAACGACTGGATTCTGACGGATCTTTTCTGGTGGCGACACAAGCGTGTCGATGTCGTTGTAGTGACGCCGAATATGACGACTCAGTATCGTTTGCTCTTCTGCATTTAGATCTTCGCATTCCAAGTGAAAAACACTCCGACACTGTTTGAGAAACTCGAATAAGCATGGGGTACTTTGCGAATTTCTGTAAATCTGAGTCATGAGGTCATGATCAGAGAAATACCGGTCCGTTCCTTGTCCAGCAAAGAGGAGGACGTCGCCGGAGGTACCGGTCTTCATGATGATCTATGCTGTGGACGCAAGGGAACCAATCAAACCATTCAAATGTTTAAAATGCGGTCTATGCTGAGTTGCATTCAAAGATAGTATGACTTTCGCAGCTATACATATGATTTAACTTATTGTAGTCCATTTACTAAGGGGCGCTCGCATGATGTTACGGCGTACATCTCTGGCCCTGCTTGCCGAAGACTCGCATAACGTCATCTTGCTCATTAAGCCTGGGAGCAAGTTTACTGCAATTTCTGAACTCGGGTCCAGGCCCAGAGTCCTCCCCATTACCACACAGAAACAAGATAACGAAGAAATGATATAGCACAGACGGTGTGCGGGCATGTTCATTCCCGAGCGACTCACCAATGGACGAGCATTTTTCTCACGGCTTGATCTACTATTTCCCTAGCACGTGAAAATTTGAGAACCCCTATGGAATTTGGTCTCTCCTATGCGTAGCGTCAACTTCGAAGAATCAACAGATCCGCGGAATATGTGACAAAATAAATCCGCATAGCGGATTTTCTCAGACGAAATATCATCCATTCTCACCCTAGCACAAATAAAGCCTTAACGTTTCCGAATATTCTTAATAAGATAATAGTCATAGACTCTTTTTGGAATGCTATATCTTGGAGTTGATGACGTGTTCAACAATCTTGCCACTACATGTACTGATAGGCATCGTCTTTGTCAAGACCCTTTGCGTAATAATAATCACGGAATCGGGTTGTATTGACCCGTGAGTCATCACATTTCCGAGCAACGCCCGGTGTACGGCAGTTCGAGTAAGTTATTGTTGTCTATTTCGGGTTCAGATCATGCGACCCTAACTCGGGTCTTTACGCGGCCCATCCCGAAGACACCCCTGACGTCGGGGGCTGACACCTGCGGTTCTGAGATATGCCAGGGCTTTTCCCAGACCAATCTATACAAGTTATGTGAATATTCAAGTACCGAACCTCTATTTCTGCTGATATTGCCCCTGAAGATCGTCTCAAGTCTTCCTGCATCGCATCAAAGTTCAACTGCATACATGTAGTCCCGAGAACATGAGGCTTCTTTTTCAACGACCGTCATTCAATCCACTGTCATCGAGGCACCGCCCTGCTAGTGATAATGACGCCAGATGCGACAAGATCAGGACTCTATATGACTTGATCCAATTCAATGCCGCCAAAAACCCGAATTCCGTCTTTGCTCTGCAAGCTGAAGTCCAGCGCGACAGCCCTCAGGGGAGGGGTGAAGGAGGATTCGACGTTTCAGAAATAACTTTTCGACACCTGAATCATATGGTCCAATGCTGCCGTGCTTGGATAACAAAGGAGATCATTCATCGCGGTTCTAATGAATCTGAGAATTTACACAGTCCTGTTGCGATATACTTCGAAAGCGGCATTGGCTTGTTTCTGTATCTCGCCGCCCTCTGCTCGCTTGACATCCCTGTACGTAAGGTCAACTAGAACGTGTCTATCTTTCTCTGAAGTCGATGCTAACGATAATGTCACCACAAGGTCTTGCTTTTGTCGGCACGCCTTAGTTCTTCCAGCGTACTGCATCTGCTGAACGAGACCAGGACGGAAACACTGCTCGTGACACAGAGAACACAAAAGTTCTTGTCACAAGATGTATGCTCAGACTACAATGTTCAGAGAGTGCCACGTTACCAAGAGTTCATGCAACCAACTTCGGGCTTGCAACTTCAGGTGAATGGTTCAGTCGAGGGTACAGAAAACCTAGCCAAGAGCGGTGATGAGCCGAACACTCTAATTCTCCACTCTTCAGGGACAACGGGGTTGTAAGTGATTAGAGTCATCCCCAGTTTCGACAGAATGTGCTCGTCTAACTCATTGAATCGTAGACCGAAGCCAATATTTCTCACTCAGAGGTACATTCTGACATATGCGGCCTGCCACAAATTTGCCGCAGATGAGAACATCGATTGGATTAATCTGTCCACCCTCCCTCTCTATCATGGCTTTGGGCTCTTAGCTCCATGTTTGAGTTTATCTGTCGGCTTGACCTGCTGCTTGCCACCTCCATCAATTGTTCCAGCCACCACATCAACTGTGCAGCTCCTGGAGGCTTTTCAATGTCGATCACTTATGACGGTACCAAGCATCGTGGATGATACCTTGTCCTTATCCGAAGAGGAAGGGCGAGGTCACGCGTTAGAACAATTTCAGAAGCTGAAATTCCTCGCTGTTGGCGGCGGTGCTCTGAAACCTCAAAGTGGGAGCATACTAGCGGCAAACAATGTGAAGCTGCTGAACCACTACGGCGTGACTGAGATTGGGCCCGTCGCGCACATATTCAGGCCGGGTCCAGATTATGACTGGAGATATCTTCGTCTTCGCACTGATTTGGGCCTCGAAGTCCGTCCAATTCCCGACTCAAAACACTTTAAGTTGGTCGGGCCATCTTGCGGGAGTGACGAACTATTCGAGGTTCAAGATGAGCTTGAGATCAACCCGAACTCAGTTTATGTGGAAGTACGCATCTGTGGACGCGTCGATGACTTGATCGTTTTGAAGACGGGAGAGAAAGTTCAACCTCGTCAATTAGAAGATGCGGTCAACTGTCATCCTGCGGTACGATCTTGTGTGTGTGTCGGAAGTGGCTACTTCGAGCTTACGATTATCGTCGAACCCGTGGACAATGATGCGGACCCTGACGATATTAAAGACCTGGCATGGTCTGTGATATCCACACTCAACCCATCACTTGATCAGCATGCCCGCATTTCATCCCGAAAAGCAATCATCGTCAAGCCTCCAAAGATCCCGATACCACGATCCGACAAGGGTTCTATCATGAGGCGAGAGGTACATAAGGTTTTTGAGGAAGAAATTCGGGCTGCGTACTTCGAGCTGGAATTAGAATCTTTTGGGCGGACCGTCATTATCGACCCGGGGGATATAGAATCGGGAGTACGAGAACTCGTTGATATCATCGCCGATGATCGCCTGGACGCCAAGAACATGGATTCCATGGAAGACTTTTTTGAAAGTGGCATGGATTCACTACAAACACTACGCTTGGCTCGGCTCGTCACCTCTTCGCTGCAGGAATCTTTGTCCGACGGCTCCGGAAAAAGGATCCGAGTACAGCCAGATTTGATCTACAGAAATCCTAACATTCGCAGTCTTAGTCAGGCAATCTCACGGCTCATAGGTTTGAAAGAACACGATGATATTGGCGAGAAGTCAGATAGGCATTCCAGAATAACCAAATTCGCATCCAAGTTTCTTGACAGAGGAGTGATTCCCGCACCACTTCAAAATGAACTGCGCTCAGCAAGCCATGTTATCTTAATGACTGGTTCAACGGGCAGTCTCGGGGCACACACTTTGGCAAAGCTTGTCAATACGGTGACCGTCAGCAAAATCATTTGCCTTATCCGCAATCACGCACAACATCATCAGTCCAAGGATCCTGCGTCTCATCATTTGAAAGTCGAGGAAATTCTTCGAAAACGCCAGGAAAAAGCTTTTGATGCAGCTGGAATCCACCTTTCAGCAGAGGAATGGGATAAAATTGATGTCATGGACATGTCACCCTGCTTGGAACATGCTGAGAAGGACCTAAACCACGAGGACATATCAATCTTCGGGAAAGTGACGCATATTATTCACCTGGCGTGGCCGATGGACTTTCAACGTACCCTGGAAAGCTTCGAAAGACAAGTCAAAGCTGTTCAAACTCTGGCCAGAGTTGCAAAGCATGCTCACGCTTCGGGGAACTCCAACTCTCCTGTGCGTCTCCTCTTTGCCTCTTCCATTGCGGTAGTTCGATACTTCGAAACGCTCAGCTCCGGTGACATCGATACTGCTTCACGCCATTTGGTCCCTGAATCAGTCATGCCGAATCCACTGGTTTCGACGTCAATGGGATATGCGGAAGCCAAATGGGTGTGTGAGCAATACCTGAACGATGTCGGCCAACGTTTCTCAAACGAAGTGAAACCGGTGGTGGTGCGAATCGGGCAACTCAGCGGGCCGGAGGAAACAACAGCAGCATGGAACACGGCAGAGCACATGTCCATCTTGGTGCAAGCGAGCCAGAAGATTGGTGCATTTCCTGCACTTGACGGAGTAAGTCTTCATTTTCCAGTACTGTACCATTAGGGAGGAAAGATGCCCAGACTGATCAGAATTTCTCAAGGACGTGTCTTGGATTCCTGTCGATCGAGCTGCGCAGTCACTGGTGGAAGTACTAACGAGCCAGAAAAAGACTGGATCATTCCTCCATCTCGAAAATCCGGTGCGACAGCCAACTCGAGACGTATTCACTGTAATGGGACACGAAATGCAGCTCTCCTGCCCGTATGTCATCCCTTTCGAACATTGGCGACAACGAGCCATCAACATCGGAGCCATCCGGTCACTGGAGGAATTTTTTGAGAATCACTTTTACGATCTAGCAACTGGAAAGGTTGCGCTCGATACGTCGAAATGCCGTGAGCTATCAAGGACGTTGAGCGGATCGTGCAGTATTGGTCGGGACTTGATCATAGAATATCTCTGTCGTTGGCGAAAGGACGGCTTTCTCACATAGTGTTTGTTTCCTACTTTCCCCCATGAATACATACTCTTCCGTACTTCATACATTTATGCACGTATGGACCAAGTACATGTCCCCATTCGTCTGTGTTCACTTTATGATCACTATCGACTCTTCAATCTGGATCTAGTACAAGCATTAGCCCGTCCAGTCATCAAATCCGAAGACCATAGACGAGACATATTTGGTCTTCAGTGTATGTAGTATATGCAGCTCTGTAACACGTCGAACTAGATTGGGTCTGGAAATTAACAGCAAGATTTCGGAAAGATTGTCAGACTTAAGGCTACATGCACCTCATTCACTTTCTACCAGACATACATGTATACTGTCTATCTTCAGTATACTATCCAATCAGTGACCCATAGTCTAGAGAGGCTAGCTCGAATGATCAGTTAGGCCGTCTCTCGAAGAAATGTCTCAAAGTATGTTGTCAAGCCTTTCATATCATTTGGGAACGTTGCCGTGCCCACCCACAAATCCGGTCTGATCACAGCGACGGCACCCTTGGTATGATTAGCCCCCCAGGTCGTATGAGCATCCTCATCAGGCGCACGATCGTCATAGACGATGCAGCCACCTGCCATTTTCAGCTGCCTTACAAGCTCCAAAACATCTTCCGACGAGTTCTCAAGCTCAAAAGGCATGAGCTTTGCTACTAGCACGATATTGAACACTGCCGTGCCTCCAAACTTGGCGTAGAAACCTTTTGAGTTGCGCAGTGACTCAACAAAGACTCGAAGAGATGAAAGAACCTGCTTTCCGGCTAAGGAGGATGCAAAGATGACCAAGTGAAACCGAGCCTGGCCTGCGAGTTTGTCGTAGAGGTACCCAGTCTCGTTAGTGTCAAAGCAGACACGAGGATTTGGAGCTCGAACACCGGGTGACACTCGGATTGGTGGTTGGACATCTCCATGGCACGGCTTTGCAGAAGAGATAGCCGAGAGAGCATAGGGACAGTCAACTCCTAACAGAAATTGCCCGTTTGCTTTGAAGAAGCTGGCCAAGAATTCCAGGTCTGACTCCCGGTTTGTTTTTGGCTGCTTATCACCATTAACCATCTTGTCATCATGCTTCGTTGAATCAGCGTGGTTCGCGACGGCATCTCGTCCTTTATCCAGGAGCTCTATGTCACGCAAATTGGGCACGTGGAGGTTCGAGCCACAAACGAAACGCAGATATGTGCCGGATGTCTCAATGACTCGGACGGCATGTTGTCGCCTTTCGTCATGATATGTTGGAAGCAGGACATCTGGCTTTGCCAGACCCTTTGCGGCAAAGCCCAGTTTCCACGCAAGATTTGCAGCGTCCAAGATTGAAGCGTTCAATCCAAACGCACCCATAACGCTATGAACGTGGCTGTACATTGAGATCAAAAAAGTCAGTGTACAATTCACTTCATTGAGAATCAACACCGTCTTCCAATGAATTGCTCTTCATCGGTGGCTTCAAGACTTACGCTGCATCCCCAGCAAGATGGACTCGATTGTCTGCAGACGAATAGTTTCGTGCCACTCTTTCGGAAACTTTGGGCATTTCGATCAGCATGTGTAAGCAAATGCACGAGTATTTGAGGAATCTTACTTTTCCAAATGGCGAACCAACTGAGAGGAGCCCCAAACTTGAGCTTGTAAGGGGAGAATATCCTATTAGCCTGCTCAAGAATCTCGTCCGGGGTGATGGAATCAGTCTCAATTTTGCCTCCGGACTCGGCAAACGACGGGTCCTTCTGTTGCCGAGACGCAGCCAGCGGCCCTTTCAGAGAAATATCGAGTTGGGTATAAAGCCTATGTGCAAGCACGTCAGCTCCGTGAAAGCTTCAACGGATTGCAAGGTTAGCACGTTGCTAGGCATACCTGATATAGCCATCCTCTCTAGGAATGATCACACAACCCCCATGTTCAGAGCTGATGACGCTTCTTTAAAATACGTCAGCCATCTTCCAAGAATGATTAGAGACGGATCGAGTTTTCTCACCCGAAAGCCCATGCATGTGGATAATCAGAAACGAATATACAATCCATGATACCCCAGTATATGTCCGTACTGACGCCGTCGAAGGAGATGTTCAGACTCTTCCGAATTCCACTTGCAGCACCATCAGATCCAACAAGATACTTGGCTCTGATGGCCTGGCTTTTTCCGGTACGCTCATTGTAAGCTGTGGCCTGTATCGGATGTTGTTGATCCACGTCGTCGCGGACTTCGAAGCCACTTAAGACGGAGCTGCGCTCTACCAGGACCTTGTGGCGAGCCAGATCACGGATGTAAATGCGCTCTATCTGTCCTTGAGTGATGACGTGAAGGCCACGATAGCGCGAGTCTGATTGATGGGAACGATTGAACAACAGCTTTTCACCATTCTTGTAAATTGCCGTCTTCTCGATCAAAGGGCCTTCCTCATGAACTTCCTGACCGAGTCCCCACATATCGATGGTCTCCAGAAATCGAGGTTGGACGCCGTCGGCTCGACCGGCAGCCAGGGGGCTATCTGATTTATCTGCAGGATATTGAGCATGAGTCCACAAGATGGCGAGCTGGAGGCATTGGAAGAACTCCAATCAACTGACCGAGAATGCGGAATGATACACCTTGACGAGCTAAGCTGGCTGCTATTGCCAGGCCGCTAGGTCCGGCTATCAAATTCGCTCAATGTTAAATGCTTGCGTCAGAGCATGCGTTTTGGAAGTTTGGCTAACCTCCAACAATCAGGACATCCACGCTCTCCGAAGGCTTCCACCATGAAGGTATGCCGTGTGGATTATTCGTGCCATCATAGAGAGTGGGCCAAGTTCGGATCACGTTGATGCCCAGCTCGTTGTGAGCGTCTGACGTGACTATTTCTTTTGACGGTGGTGTGACATAGACGTTCGCGTCGCTATTGCTGCCATCTTCTTCTCCATGTCGCCAAATCCAAGGCTGTCCTTTTCCGGGCTGTTTAAACCCATTCTGCCAGGTACTGGGGGGAAGAGCGAAGGCCATTGTGGCAGTTGAGTCGTGTAGGATACCTTCAAGTTTTTTCAACAGTTATGACGCTTGCGGCGGACTCGCTACTGCCCAATAAGGATTTAATATTGATAAAGGGAACTGAAGGATGGTAATAAAGTCATGAATCTGGCCTTGAATCTCTCGCACTACTCTCGATGGAACATTTTCAGGACCAGAGTCATGCCGTTTGGCCTGTACTCGGCTCTGCATGTGGTGTGGTTAACTCGGAGCCGGCGGATGATACGATTTATCTCTTTTAAGATCTTCTTGATCAAGACTATCTGCTGACTGAGACAATACTATGTACTTGAGATCCTAATAAGACCCAATTGTACGCACTGCATTCTCACGAGTCGATAGACTTTCTATCACCTCAGTCAGCCGCGATGACCAGTCAGCAAGAGAAGGATTTACAGCGCCTGCTGCAGTTGCGCAAGCTCATTGATGAGTCCATTTCAGAATATACGAAGCAAAAAAATGTTCAGAACGAGAAGTCTGAAGGTTCACTACCGCCAAGGCCGTTGTTCGATGTACAGCGAACTCTACTTGCAGCTGCCGGAATGCTTACAGAGCTCATCACTGATCCACGGAATCGGGTGCTTGAAGTATCTTCGCAGTACTTCGAAGCACGTGCTTTACACATAGTGGCGGACAAGCGCGTTCCCGATCTTCTGGCTGAAAAGGGGGATGCTGGGCTGCACATCCAAGACCTGGCCCGTGCTGTAGGGATCGAGTCCAAGAAGCTATGTAAGTCTGATTCGGAGGCTCGAGCCCTTCAAATCTTTCCATATTTTCTCCGAAAACTGAGACATTGCTGTTACTGCTCAACTGAATCAGGTGATCAGTGCAATAACTTGGCGTACATCTTTCAAGCTCCAAATGCTGACTCGTCACGACGTTGATAGCTCGTATTATGCGCTGCCTGTGCTCGATTCATGTTTTTGCAGAGAAAGACGAGGATATTTTCGTTAACAACCGCATATCCGCATCTCTCGTGGGTAATGAGCATCTCCGCGCTTATATCCTGCTATTGTATGACATTGACCACCTTGACATTGATACGTCAAACATCATATAAACTGATATACGTTGAATAGCGGTCTCGATTTATATAGCAGCTCGGATTATTTGCCTCGATACCTCTGCGATCCAAAGAAGGGAAGCTCATATGCGCTGGAAGTAACCCCGTGGCAGGATGCAGTTGGAACAACAAAGTCGCGTTGGGATTGGCTTGAAGAAAAGGTGCCAGTCAGTGACGTTATACGAGGACAGAACGTATCTGAGGAAAGATCCAGTGCATACCCTGGAGTATTCGGTTCCGAACTGAACCATGCATGTGCGGACAAGGCTCTATCGACTGTGATTGAGCGACCGGAACATCATGTTTTCGGCCTTGCCATGGTCGGAGGTGGTCGAGTGTTTGGAGAGGCTCACCTGTATGGTGCGTTTTCTCTATTCAAGAGCATCAATTGCCGATTTGAGGATATATGAACGCTGACTTTGTTGATCTCAGATTTCCCTTGGGCATCTTTGGGTGCTGCGACGATTGTCGATGTGGGAGGAGGTGTAGGTGCGTGCTCCAAACTGATGAGGAAACTCACATATCTGTGATCAGCCGTTAACTCAATGACAAATTTTGCTCAATCTATAGGCGGATTCAGTCTCCAGCTTTCCCGCATCTATCCCGACCTCAAGTTCGTGGTTCAGGACCGCGCGCCGGTCCTGAAACAAGCCCAATCCGAAGTTTGGCCTCGCGAGAACCCGACGGCTTTGGATCAGGGACGTGTAGAGTTTGTCACGCACAACTTCTTTGATCGAAACCCTGCCAAGAATGCGGATGTATACTGGTTACGATACGTTTTTCACGATTGGTCCGATGACTACTGCATTCGCATTCTTGAAGCAATCAAGCCCGCAATGGGTCCGAAGAGTCGCATACTCATCTGGTATGTTCTCCCAGGTGACTTCTCTCAGGAGTCGACGTTGACGCTTGTTCTAGTGATCAAGTAATGAACACTACTTCCGGGTGCCCAGAGCTGGCCCCTGCTCCAGAACCACTGCCAGCCAATTGGGGCTATTATACCCGATATTCTCACCAACGAGATCTGGCCATGATGTCAATCATTAACGGAATTGAGCGCAAACCGGCAGAGTTCCGTGATCTTGTTCTTCGAGCGGGCTTGCACTTGAAGAAGATCTGGGACTGCCGAAGCCAAGTTGGTTTGGTCGAGATAGTCTTGCCGGAGTCTGAGCGACTTGGAAACTAAACACAACATTGAAGACTTGGATCTATGTCTCTGGAATGGCGAAGCTTGATAGAGATCCAGCGACAAATAGGTACTCGTTTACACAAGACAAAAGGAATGCTTCAGTTATAATAAGTCTAGTTACAATACATGAAGATCACATATGACGCTCCCATGTGCCCACGCACATGTACTCCGAGTGCAAAGATCATTTTTGGGGGTTTCGATAGCCTCATAACGTAACATTGCACGCAATTCTCCTGTTATTTGGATGCGGAACTGAAACTCTCAACAATTGTCAAAGATAAGGGTGCTGTCAGATGTTTCCCCAAAACGACTTCCCTTAAGCTGGCGTAACACTGAACGCAGTGATCCTTCAATGTGGTCGACGTGCCACGTGCACCCGGTGCAATGTCACATGTAATCTCACTCGTATGAACAAAGTGCCCGATCGAAATCGTGACGTCATTTTGAAGATCATGCACGATGAAGCCAGCCTGAAGACGAATTCTTACGAATACTCCCACGGATAGAAGATTTCACCCCAATATCGTTGGCGCGGCGCAATCAGGGGATCAGAGTGGTCGGACCGGAGTATATGACAATGCGTTTTAACAGAAGAATCACCAATATGAGGCAACACCGAGTATGGATGTATGGTGACATCAGACTCATGTTCTGTACATGTACTCGGTTGCGCAATACGTTCTCCCGTGAACCCTGGATTTAACCATTCATGATGCAACAAAGAATCCTTCATCCCATGCACTCGTCACCAACGACTGCTCTATTCATCTCATCAATTCACTGTTCTCTGTGCTATTCTTCGCAATTTATGGGCATCACAGTCTCTTAGCTTTGGTTCAGGTCACATCTTCCTGACCAAGATACATGTACCGCAAGAAAAGCAACACCAAAGACTATCTCGCCATGGCAGCCTCGCGAGTTTGGCTTATTACTGGCACGTCCTCAGGCTTTGGACTGGAGCTTGCCAAGATTGCAGCGAGTAGGGGCGATCGCGTCATTGCAGCGAGTCGAACCCCAGAGAAGTTTAAGTCCACATGTAAGGGCGTCAAAGGCATCACGGCAGCCCGGCTTGACCACAACGAGTCTCCATCTCAAGTCAAGGCCTCCCTGGAAGAGATTATGCGAATTCACGGCTCCATCGACATCGTCGTGAACAATGCCGCCTATGTACAAACTGGAACAGTGGAAGAGACCACAGCCGAGGAAACCTTGAAGCAATTCCAGGCCAACACCTTCGGACCTGTCAATGTGTACCGCGCGCTGTTGCCCTACTTTCGGCAGAAGCGCTCAGGCACCCTCATTACCATTGGATCAATGGCAGCTTGGTACCCCATGCCCAGCTGCAACCTTTACAATGCTTCCAAAGCCGCCCTTCGCTGGCTTGTGATCGGTATGGCCGACGAGATCAAGGAGTTTGGCATTCGTCATGTGAGTATCAGTCCACATCGCATTCAATTGAACCCCTGATACTCAGCAAAAGTGACCGCCACTGACATGAACGTTTTCTAGTGTCTCATCGAGCCTGGTTTCTTCCGAACCGAGCTGCTCAAGCCTGGCGCCAATTTGGCAGGCACCCGCACTCAAACACGAATTGCTGACTACGCCGAGCTGAACAAGACGGCGGACGGGAACTTCGAGGCCTTTCATGGGGCCCAGCTGGGCGATCCTGTAAAAGGTGCTGAGATCATCTATGAAGTGATCACGTCCACTGGCGTGGCTGCGGGCCGTGAACTTCCTGGCTTCATGCCCCTTGGTAGCGATGCCAATACTGAGATCGCCAAGAGCGCCCAGCAGACCCTCGACGACATCGGTCGTTGGGCTGGCATTGCCGCACAAAGCGACATTCCGGAAGGGAAATAAGAGCTGGCATTTCACTGTCTAGACAATCAGTACAGTCTGTCATGACAGTTCAATAGAGTGTTCGGCTTCACATACCATTGCAATAGTGTGCTTCCATCTCGTCCATACAAGCTCAATTGTGAAATTAAAGACTGCGCAAGTGACATCATAATCGCTAGCTTCATATCGTGCAGGTAATTATGCAACTCTTATCACTCCTGAAATCAGGAAATCAGGCCAAGATGAGACATCGAGATGCATGTCCTTGATTTCTATCCAATTACATGTTGGACAGAGATGTGCACTGTTTGAGCTGCCCAATGCATGCGCAGCGCTAATACATGTATGTAGAAGGACGCCTCCGCACTGCTCACATCAAATATACAACATTTATCCGACGTACATATTCATGGTATGTCGAGTAGTCTTCTAGACACCAGCCCATTGGTCATGGAAATGATACGTCCTGGCTATTGCGCGCGAGTTGCTGCGACGATCGATCGATTGCGACGTGAGATGCATCACTACATCATCGAGTACAGGTGTGCAAAGGGGGGGGAAGACAGAGGCAAAAGTGCTGAGAGGTCGAAAAAGACGATAGGGACTCGGACAAAGCAAATAAGGTTCGCCTACATGAACTAGTGTTCGTCCCGTGTCTCTTCGCATCAATTTGCAACAGGACACACCGGGTAGCTGGTAGTATGTAGGTTGAACAGAGGGTGTGGTGTCAAGGCTGTTCACCATCCGCAACGTGACATTGACTTGGCCAAGCATTGGATCACAACTCAATATGTGGACAACCGGGAAACAAAACACCCGGTGAAGCCAGGGGCGGGAGAGCATTGGTCCCAACATGACACTTTTGCTACATCCTACAAGAGACAAGGCGATACCCAAGTACATACACAACGTACATCTGTAAGCACATGTTCAGGGGTGATGGTCTGAGGTAGTATTCTGCTTCCCGAGTTTGCCGATTTCTCCCCCTCCCGACAGACATACCGCCGTCTGTCAGACCTGCATCCATCTTCCCGCCAAGAACTTGATCGCTACCGAACCACGAAGCCTCTGATCACTTGGCAGCCTGCAAAGAGGCAACCAGGTTGCCAGGCACCCAGGCACCCAGGATAGGGGCAAGGTAGGGAGCGGGTGAGCGGGAACGGGGGGGTCCGGCCCCAGGCTCCAGTCGGCAGGGTTCAATCGTCGCAGTTGGTAGCCGTGGTCAGGTCCTCCCATGCCTTCCAATTCTCCTGATGGGTGGCAATGTGGCCGGCAATGATTTGATGGGCGTCCTGACCAATCAACATACGGGGAGGCAGAGTACGGCCCTCGCATCTACCCGAGCCCGTGAGAGCTTCCACGATGAGCTTGGCCGCCTTGACCGGGTCGCCGGGCTGCTTGTGGCTGTAGGCCTCGAGGGCGTCGAGGGTAGGACCGACGCCTTTGTGAAGGTCGTCAATGACCTGGGCAGCGCGCACGCGGTGTCCCGGAACGAGAAAGTTGGTACGCGTGTATCCAGGCTCGATAGCGACGACCTGGATTCCGAGATGGGCGACCTCGCCGCGCAGGGCCTCGCTCAGGAGGGTGGCACAGGCCTTGGTCGCGCAGTAGAGGCCGGCACCGGGGGTACCATGCCAGCCGCCGATACTGCCCAAGTTGGCCACTATGCCGCTGCGCTGGCGGCGCATGATGGGTAATACGGCGCGCACGACGTTGAGCTGCCCGAAGACATTGGTGTCGAAGGTGGCCTGCACCTCTTGGCGACTGCACTCCTCCACTCCTCCCGTCAGGATGTAGCCGGCGTTGTTCACCAGGATGTCGATCCTGCCCCTGGGCGTCCTGGCCGTCACCTCGGCCACCACCTTGGCCAGGGACGAGTCCTCGGCTGTCACGTCCAGCTTGGCCGTCAAGGCGCCTCTGCGCGCCAGATCCTCGAGTTTACTCGGATCACGAGCCGTCGCAACCACCACATCGCCTCGGTCGATGGCCGCCAAAGCCATCTCGCGACCCAGTCCCGAGGTGCAGCCCGTGATGAGCCAGACTTTGCTCTCGGTCGACGACATGACTGCTGTTCGTTTGGGGAAAAAGATATATCGGCTATACGTGAATTGACTCGATACCCTCGATCACTGTCGATATGGCTTTGAGAATAAGAAAAAAAAAGTTTTGGCCGGATGATGTTGTTGTTGCCAACTTTCAGCGCATGCGGTCTGTGTGCAGCCATGGCGTGGTTTACTTACATATCTGTACACGGTCACCGCAACCCCGTCCAATGCCCCGAGTATTACGGCGCAAGTTTGGACGCGGACCTGCGTACATACATCTGATACATACGTACGGCTCACATGGGACAGACATCCGACAGCGGAGGCAACACTGGCACAGAGGGTCGGCTACGGCCTCGGCATGGCATCAAAAGGTCTGTGCGTGTACATATGTAAGCGAGAAACTATTACATGTAAGACCACGGCAGCGGCCGCATCCTTCAGCGATGAAGCCCGCCTTTGTGATGCTCGTCGTTCCGTGGCAAGATAGCTGGAGGCGACCTCATAGAACGTGCGAATAAAGAAAGAACAATATTTGTCGGAGCCGTCGGTTTGGACCTCCGTGGTCCGCCCCCGTGATCGGCGCCGTCGGCAGCCTTATCGGTGCCGAGCCCCCCCCTTCTCAATCTCCGGCGATGTCTGTTTTCAGGATCTTGCCAGATTCCTACACCCAACGACCATCGTGGGTGCCTGCGGTGATTGAACTAGCACTGTTGGGTGCATCCTCTTAAACCCGAAAAGGAGGCGACAGGCAGCATATGCACATCTTACCCCGGGACGCCCCGCGCTTGAGCTGGGGCGTTGTGATCGCCACGGGGAACACAAGTATGAGAAACGGCGGAAGTAATTCCCCCGTGTCTTGCCGCCGGCGGGCAATGGGGCTCTCTGACTGATCGAATTGCAGATTGGGATCCATCAGGCACACAGACCTTGCGCGGCTCCCCAGGCCGCCCCTATATCGTTACTCATTCGCGATTGATGGTCATTCCATTGTCTCTTTTCGAAACAAAGTCCAGCAATGTCCCGTATTTTACCAGTCTCCATTGAAGAGATTTTCTTGATTCTACTTGCTGTCATCCATAGGCTACAGGCCAGCACCGACGTCATGCCCGACAAAGCGGCTCTTTTCCACCTTTTGGAACAACATATGCTTCACAGGCTGACTGAGTCCTTTGTGCCGACCCATGCAACCATCTGCAACCTGCAAGCATGTCATCAAGTGACGACGCACCAAAGTACCACGACCGGAAACGCGTATGGGAATCCGACAGACTCAGTCAATAATAATTCCGTTGACAAGAACATCCTTCCGCGACGCATAATAAGGCCGCCTAACGCATTGTATCACCAGAAAGAAAAGGAAGCGGGGCCGACGAGAATCCCTAACCCCCAGCCTGTGAGTGAATAAGCAATTGACCTTCCTCATCGTTGTTCCGCACATTCATATCTCTTCAGCGGGACCTTTCCTTGCTTACACCACTCGACCCGGCTCGATCTCATACACGCTTGTACACAAGCAAAGAAAGTCGCACGATTCTTTCTAGATACGAGATAGCCCGTTGGGAGGTCACACACCCAGGGCTGACATCTGCAGGGTTATGTCCGAATTCTTGAAACGGGCTGGAGGCTGTGGCACACTCTCGTCTATACATGTATGCATTGAACTAGATGATATGAACATGGGGAGTGTTTATGACGTCTGTCCCTAGTCGTCGTCATAGGCTCGGCACATGTTGTTCTCACCGTTGGCCTCCCGTGATGGTTCATGTTACCTCTTTATTCCCGGGATATGATCAGCAACCACCAAGCTTCTTCTCTGTTAGTGTTCAAACTCCACAGATCAGATCGTCGAAATGAACAGCGGTGAGCGAAGAGTACCCAGGCGCTGGACTGCCGAAGAGGACAAGATATTACACGAGGAGACTCAGAAGCAAGGTACGTTGTTGTCTCAGTTTCTTCACAAGGGGTTTCCCCATCCGCTTTCCTCAGATGAGATCCAGCTTCTCATGTTACATGTGGCACGCAGGAATAGCTGCCACAGGGAACATCAAAGATTGGCATCTCGTTGCCACCAAGCTTCCTGGGCGAACCAACAAAGACTGCCGAAAGCGCTGGATCAACAAAGTGTGCGGAAGCCTGAAAAAGGGCGCCTGGAAGGATGACGAGGATGGACGCCTGCTTGCAGCAGTCGAAAAACACGGACAAAGGTACATACTTCCCAGCCATTAGCGCTTTGCGAATGCCACGTATCTAACATGCGTTTTAAAGGTGGACATTAGTCGCCAACGAGGTTGGATTCCGGAGCCCTGATCGTATGTTCTCCGTAATACAGCCCTCAACTTCATGGCAGGCCAATGCTTCGCCGACACATCTACTATGGTGAGATGCTCAGCTGACGGCTTCGTCGGACTACAGAATGCTCAAAACGATGGCAATCGAAACTTGATCCTAATCTAGAACATGGAGGATGGACGGCAGAAGAGGTGAGCCATGTTTATAAAGCATATGCCCTCACTGTTTTACAGATGTGGAGCAGTCTTCCTCCATGTGTATCGCTTGCTGACTGCGTCATCCGATAAAAGGACGAGCTACTTCTGGCATTGGTCCAGGAGAATGGTCGGGAGTGGAAGAAGTGCCAGGAGCAAAATTTCCCTCGACGATCGACCAACGAAATAAAGAATAGGTAAATTGAAAGCACCTTCATCTAAACGATTGGTCTCGAGTCGCGAAGCTAGACCAGATGCTTATCAGATCTTATTTTTGCAGACACACAGTCTTGTCTCGAAGGATAAAGTCTACAAGCGACAAAGCAGAGAGTATTACGTGTGGAACGCCTGAGACCTCGACCAGCTCAGATGAACAAGTCGAGGGAGACGAAATAGGCGACACCAGCGCCAGCATGTTGAACCTTGAATTCACTTCTACCGACAAACATACACCGACTATGCAGCCTCACCATCAGATGACGGGAGAATGGGTCGACCTGCTGGACTCCTCCGGCATGAGAATTGGCCAGCTGAACCCTGCGGAACTGACAGATGACAATGACACGTTCCTCAACTATTTCCCTCAGGACCCTAGTCTGGACGAGCTCTCGGGGTTAGCGATGCAGCATACCCAGACGGATATGGAAGCCAAATCGCCAGACAGGTTCAACACGATGAGCACGCTCTGGTCACCCATGGACTACGACGGAGTCTCGCTCATGTCCCGAATAGACCCCATGCTCATCGACTCCACGTCAGGGCCAACGGAGAGCACCACCAATACCCCTGAGGAACTGCAAGTATACACAAATTCGCACAACAGTCAGAGTGGTGGAACCCTCGATGGGGTCAGCGATGGTGCCATCAGCAGCGTTGGGAAAGTCTCATTGGTCATTGACGAGTGCGATCGATACGTGCTCGATCACCTACTGCATTGGAGCAAGTCATTCAAGGGCAAGTCCAAAATAGAAATAGATGGCGGGAAGTAGATAGCCAGAGGCTGAGTCAATGTCATTGTCCGTCGACGCGAGACTGGAGCTGCACTCCAACGGCTTGTCAGGGGCCGGCAGGAGTCGGTTCAGGGTTTGTCCTCCTCACCACCACAATAGGCGTGATATTACATGTAGTTGCCGAAACAGGGATATGGACCTCGTTACGGAGTACAGTTTCGATCATACAAGTACCATCCAATCAGTCCTCGTGCGGCGGAATCCATCCCGCAAACAACGACTATGCCACACTAGGGAAGCAGTCATTGACAGGTCTTATACGTAGGGCTGTGACAACCGACAGACGTCAATGACGAAATGGCTTGCCGTCAACTGTGACGTTCCACCGCATATGATAGGTAGGAATAATTTTTCGGGGAAATTGACATCCAGGAAATGTGCAATTGCATGACACAAGTACTCCAAGTACGTCCTCTTCAATCTTGCATACGCCGATGCCAAGGACTAGATCTCCCCATCTTACGCGAGGGCCGGGCATCGCGAAGGCTTCTTGCCAATCAAGATAAATTCGGGTGCATCTCGCTCCTTCCAACAGGAGTCACATGCCAGCGGTATACTTTCCGATATATTGCAGGACCAGTGCTGCAGTGTCGGCTTCCGGGGCGGCGCAAAACTCCGTCTTAGCAGTGCGGCGCCGATATCGTGTTGCGGGTTGCTCGGTCCGTCTCTGTTTTGCGTCCCGAAGGTCCACGTGGTTTAACAGGATTTTGCTCGCGCAAGGCGTCATCCTTTCGGCTGCGCCGTTTTGTGCCATGCCGTTTCGACTCAAGACATGGTTGTGGTATCCTGGAAAGCTTGAGTTACATACAGGCTGTTGACATCTCGTTGCTTTGACCGTATTTAGTCGACATCTCCACGCTTGCGGCGGCCCCGAAGCCATCCGGGCAGGGATGCATCACCGTCAAGCAAGCAAAGTCAAGGTAGAGTGATGAAGCGTATGTCGATGACCTCGGGGGTTACGGCAAGGTGTGGCCCCTGTCTGTCACTGTACATACGACTTGGATGCATGAGGGCGCAGGAAATCCTTTAACACCGATAGCTATTCGCAAGAGAGAGCATGCATGTTTCGGAGTTAAACAAAAATCACTGAGGCAGGTTCTGGCTCAGGACAACGTCTTACTTGGTAATACAATGCGCACGTTAGGGTCATGTCCAATTACTTTCTTCGCCGACTCGGCTAGTCTTTTCGAACGGGATGACATGCTCGTGCATATGCATATGCTTTCCAGTGCCTTGTGTGCTGCTCAGATCATATCCGTAGACGAGGGCTGTGCGTATATTGCGATCAGTCCGGGCAACTGTCAATGCCGCAGGCAGACCTTGGACATCTTGAAATAAGTTTACAGTAGAATCCAGCATCAAAAGGTTTTGATATCATGTGGCTTGATTAATTCCAAGTCAAGACCCTCGCATTTGATGCCCGTCCAGCATATCTGCCCCAATGCAGCAATGACTTTCGCGTGCGAGGAGCTACTACCGTCGCAAATATGCCCGCAATAGCAATCAATTCGCATGAGCTGACCAGAGGCTGAACGCCAACTCTGGAAATGCGACGCAGCCTCATGAGAACAGATCGCGCATCATCCTGCGCGGAGTCTCAACTGACAAGAGATCAAGCCATAATGAGCTGAACACTCCATGTCAAAAAACCTCTCCTTGGCTGTTTGAGTATCTCTCGCTCTTTCTCTATGTATATATGTAGGTATCTATCTGCCAGATTCAGATGATTGAATGCTGTCGAGACTTTCTAGGTTGTATATATCATCATTGAATCGCTGTCGAACTGTCAAGAGCGTATATTGGCTCGCAAATCGGGACGGACTGGATAAGTGTCCCATCGGCTTAGAGATCCATGGCGTACCGTTGCACGTCGGTCGGAGCTCGTGTACCCAGCGTCGAAGCAGACCCGAACTATCACAGTCCAGACGACCGGTCGCCGTCCAATTACTCGATGAGAGTCACTCGCGTGACGGTCTCAGAAGTCTCAGAAGGTGGCCGGGCTTCATATGGAAGTGCCGACTGGGCAGTATGAGTATAGAGGGCTTGTCGAACGCCCGTCTCCTTGCCGATGAACATAAGAGCAACCTCGGCCTGCTTCTTGTGCTCCTGTGAGGTAGTAGCCGTGATGTAGACGGCTGACACGGGCCATATGACCATGAGCGCATCGAAAAGCAATTTTGGCGACTTGTCGCCGCGGACCAGCGGACCCAGCGCCATGGGAACACTATCAAGAATGGCCTGTGAAGCGGCGTGTATGGTCAACAGACAACGCCTGCGTATTTGATCCAAATACGTCCAGGACTTGGTGCTTTCCGGGTAATGCGTTAAAAAGTTAGCAAGCAACACCAGGTTATGATACCCTTTGATCAATGCAGATTGATAAATGTTCCTTGTGTATACATCAAATATGTCACTGCATTCCACATTCACTGCCAAATATTCTTCGACTTCTAGGGTCGCAACATCTAGCCGGCTGATGAGCGACTCAAATTGATCGTCGGCGGAAATCCAGTCGCGTTGCTCGACGAGGCTAGCAATGACGGCCTGTACACGGGTGCATCGGTCAACAAACGATGCGACGTATACTGAAAGCTCCTCGCCTTCAGTCAGTGTGCTACGAATGACTTTAAGCCACTCGTCGAGTTCCGAAGGGCATTCCGTGTTGGTGATGAGGGCTCGCACTTGCTGTATTGGGTTAATTTCGCCCATGGTCTCTGTTCTGGAATCGGCTCGTCGACTTACAACCATGCTGTAACAGGGCCAGAATGCTCTGCGCCCTTGAATTGTGTACAGCGAAGCGGAACCTCTTATTTTGAGAATGCTTGCCAGACCTTGGGTGTGCAGGTGCCACGGTCTGATGGGTTGCGTATGATTCAATGATCCAACTAGCAGCTACACCCGGTCGCGTTTAGTCAAATGCCAAGCAGTCGAACGTCTTCTATAACTGGATAACGTGACCTACCTCGTAGCTGGCCAGAATCCAAACCGTCGCCAACACATCATCCCTCAGGGCACCTTGTTCAGTACTCAAGGCTGTACTGACGGCACCCAGGGTCTTTCCAAGATATATCGCGAGTTCTCTTTGCGTCTCTAATGTCGACTCCTTGTGTATGGAACTGGGATTGTGAACGTTGGTTATGTAGGTGCGCGAAAAGAGATGGGCGGCCCAGAGCAAGGGGCCATCGGTGGAGGATGTTCGATAGATGGTATGGAGAAAATCGAGAGAGGAATAGACGTCGAGGAGAATTGGCACAGAGTGATTGGTCCAATGCTCCGTCATGGACCTTGGCAAGGAGGACTTGGTGATGGCCTTGCTCGCGGGACGATACCGAGCAGGCGTTCCCTCGACCGACCATTCAATGACGGAGCCAGATGTAGCGCTACTGGAGCTGGAAGAGGCATCGTCTGCCTTGCGGGCGAGTTTCTTTCGCTTCTTTAAGCTTTCTGGGTTCGCATTGCGGAAAACGAGTGCGAGCTGGTCCCTATACCCAGGGCATTTCACCCCGTACTTGGCGCATCTCTCACAACCCGGGCGTTGGAGATCGCACTGCACGTTACAGTTCAGTATTGCAGGTTTCTGGGGACATAGGCAGAGGGGCGGTGAAGACAGACAAACAGACCTTGACTCGTCGCGAGCGACAAAGGTGACAGTCCTGGCTGGGCTTGCCGGTGTTGGGCATTGCCGTGACCAGCACGTCGGTTCAGCAATGCAGCAATAGGCTCGACAAAACAGCTCGTCCTTGTGGAAAAGAAGATGTCAGGTCGGTGCTGCCGCAAGAGGGCGCAAGCAAGCTCAAGTAGGGCAAACACCGCGACGAAGGAGATGACGAAGAGGCGACGAGGCCCGAATGCAACCATGAAGCCTATGATGCTCAGCGGGGCGGCGGGCCTAATGACCATTGTGGCTTGGCGGCATCTCCGGGGGGGTTTTGATGCAGATTGATGGCGCTTCTAATTCCGCCTCTTTGCGGGGTCGACGCCGGCAGTGCTTCTGCTGGCACCTGCCAACATGCCTGTAGGAGTCCCCCAGCTTGATCTGCTTACCACTATTAACCGCTACTATTACTACTGCTGCTAATAGATGTTAATAGAATTTGACTTGTAGCCAGGGGCTGACATCAGTAGCAATTGCTGATAACAACAATGTCTGCTTCGCTGAAGCCTCACCCAAGACTTCAAGCGGCCCGAGCTAGCTTCATGTGGCCTTTATACCCTTGTCCGACATGTAATTCCGCCGAGAGTCACCATAGGGTATGTGACCGTCGTGACAAGATAATGACTCTGTCCAAGGAAGTCCCCTGCTCCATTGATATTTGTATCTCCAGTTGCTGCCCCATGAGGTGTCAAAAACACCACGCCGCCGCCTAGTACGACAGTCCAGGGTCGGATCACGACCATGTTTAGCCGTCCTCCTAGTCCCCTTCTCGTTTTACAAGTATTGTGCGACTCTCAAATTAATGCCCTCAGGTCAAGATGACGACGAAATTGATTGCTCATATGGATACTATGCCTATGCCTCTGCCTTGTTGAGTGGGTGAGCTTTTCTTGTAATGGCTGACCCGAGATGGAGTGCAAAAAGAACAACGGAGGCATTGGCCGTGAGAAGCCCATCCAAGACGTCCACGTCATCGAGATGCCAGTACCAGACGCCCCAACGCCGTTCCATGGTAGCCTCGAAAGCAACCGCATGGAGATGCTGTAATTGATGCAACGCCGTAGAAGCATACTGCATCAGAATTTGCAACAAAAGAGTTTCATGGTGGCAGCATCGAGGTGATGCTCACAGAGCCAGCTATGTACAGCCAATCGACCACCCCTGAAGGCAATTTTGCCCGTTGCCTAACCCATGTAATAGACTCACCGTCCGCCGCGGAAGCCTTCAACGCCCAGCAAAGGCACTTCGACGTCGCAGAGCCTTCCCACTCCTTCTTCTTGACGTCGCTCAACAAAAATGTTGCACTCGGACACAACAAGCGACCACTCCGCAAGTGCTCGTCCGCAATATACGCCATTCTGAGTATACGGGCCGCTCAGAGGTAGCGTTCTTGTCAATGGTTCCTTGAGAGTCGATAGGCCGGCTTGCGCCGATGCATTGCTCGACATGTGCGAGCCGGAAGAAGAACCGGGCTGCACCTCGTTGATTTCCGACTTCCAGCTCAGTGCTTCCTCGTCGCCCCCACCAGTGCCACTCGAAGCTGTCTTTCTGAGCCATTCCTGAACCGACGTTGTGAAAGGCGCAATGTTCGCTCGCCCTCGTTCCACGTTCAGCTGTCTTGTGTCGACATTCGGTCGCAGCAGGGCGGAACCATCGGCCGCTGAAGGCGTGTTCCGAGACCTGGCGCTAACCCGAGCTTGCGTGCTTGCAGGCAATTGAGGCCGGGTCAAGACGCGGTCTCGACAGAAGGTGCCATTTTGCTGAGGGGCAAGATGGAATTTGAAAATGTATTTCTGTTCTTCAAAAGTCGGGGACGAACCCAGCGAATCCGACTCAGATGTCGTCGGCCTCTTAACAGGTTTGCCCGGCGTGGAGCCGAGCGCTGCATGATCAGCTGAATCATAACGTCGTCGGCTCGCGATATCAGTATTCAAGGTCAGGGCACGGATGCTCTCGCCGGGACCCTCAGCTTCGGGGCTGTTTCCATTGGTCATGGAAAAGACCTTGCCAAGCAGAGACCGTCGTTTCTTTGTCGCGCCTTTTTCAGTGCCAGTATTGTCAGCAGTTCCGAAGCCTGCGTCCGCCGGTCTTCCTAAGATGCGCGCAAACGTGTCGAATCCAACGTACATGCCCGGCTGCGGCATGGTGACCTCTTGCCGGATGATCATGAGTCTCTTGCCCAAGACTGGCGACATTGGCGCCGTTGAGGGAAGAAGTTGACGGCGATCCACGGCAGTCTGTCTCAAATAAAGATAGTGTGCCCAGCTGGACTTGATTCTGGCAGCCGTCACGAGATATAAATTTCTGCAGACATATTAGTAGAACACGCAACTTGCTTATGAGAACTGAAGGATTAGAATCATACACATCAACCTCGTCAGGGTTTCCATTGTCCCGACAGACTCGCCAGCAAAGAAGGCGTTGATAGAACGCCCGAACCATGGGGCACCAGTGCTGGAACAGGTTGTTGAACGTTTCTTCTGTGAGCAGCCAGTCCAAGCAAATAGTTGCCTTTTGACGGGGGTCTTTCGCGATGATATCCCAGGAGGTGAAAATGAACGAAAGTATGCGTACTTCGGATACGATGTTCAAGGACGCCGATATTCGCTTGCAGACGTCGATCCAGAAATTCCAGTCAATTTTGTTGCTGCAACTATTGTTGGTATAGAAGTCGTCGAAAATCATCAAGACCTCCTCCAGGAAATCGCAGAGCGTAAAACAGGCAGCTTGGTTGAACTGAGAAACCTGGCGCGTTGCGCACTTCAGCATGGCCGCAAAAGCATCTGCGAAGGTGTGTCTAGCCCCTGCAAACTCAGCAGCTTTGTCCGAAAGGAAGTCTTTGAGTAAGATGACCAGCCTATTGTCCGCTACAGCCCTTGCAAAATTCGTTGACGGTAGAGATATTCCACCAATGGCAGGTGTGTCTGGACCATGTACGGCATCGATCAAAGGCGTGCAGTAGTTTTGTTCAATCACATCTTGCCGGTGAATGGTTGCATCCAGAAGGGACAATAGCTGAGCATGAACGAGTGCGAAGCCTGGAGTCGTAGCCTTCTCTGACAAGGAGAGGCGGCTGGAAGTGAATTGGTCGACGAGGAGATGAAAATATTTGCAGAAGATGTAAAAAAGGTCTGTGTCACGTCCTTTCCAGCGCGAGACCCAAGGACCTGTCCACGGTATCCTTGCTACGAGCAAAGGCATTTGGGGAATCTGCTTGAGCATATCCCAAACGGACTTGGACGATGTCCACCCGAGTGGCTGTAAGTATGGAGGAAACGAAGCCGCATGATCGTCGGCTTGTTTCGAATGCCTCCGCGGCAGGTTCAACTCAGTGCCCAGCCGCCGAATCAATTCGGGCTTGAGACCCCAAAGACGGACCAAAACATCGGCGACGCCAGGCACAAAGAAGAAACCATACGCACACGTCTTGCCCGCGAAATTGACCAGGCTAAGCGGCGCATGACGCAATGACATCTTTTCAACGACGTAAGTCAGTTGATTGACGAGGTTCGTCACGAACATGGTTCGTATATTGTGTTCTGCTGGTTCACTGATGATCTCCAAATGATCCGACGAGCCTGCAGATTTCAGATTGCCGTCGAAAGAATCCCGACTTGAGCTTTCTGACCGGATCCGATCGGCAAGCGGTCGGAAGTAGGACGTTGCCTGCCTCCACTCCCATCGCATCATGATCATGGTCATGACCTCCAGCACTAACGGTCGATCTATTGCCGAGATGGACGGCTGAGATTTGCTATTGAGCATGTCCAGCAACGCCGTCCACCACTTGCTCAACACTATCACACGACGCTCGAGCTCCTCCACTTGCAGCGTACGCGTTGACGTGTGATTCTGAGTGCTTCGCAGAAAAGGTTGCAATGTGTTTTTGATTTGCAGCATGCGAGATGCTACGGCCTTGGAGCCGAGACGATTGGCTTCCATGTCCAAGGTCTTAAACCTCGGCCACAAGGGGTCTCGCAAGGCCGACGAGGTCTCCTCAAGGCGATCCTTCGTCTTTGCCATTGGTTTGGCCTTGTTGCTGCTACAAACCGAATGGGTAGTGCTGGCGGTGGTTCCATCAGACGTTTGGTTTCCGAAGCTAGCCGCCGACGAGGAGCAGCTATGGTCAGATTCCAGGCCTTCCTTATGGGACAAGATCGATTGCTGCTTTGGTTTCATTTTGGCCCAATAAGTACTTGCACGGGTTAAAACGTTCGGTGTGGACTTCGGAACCTCTGACGCTTGAGCTTTGCTGTCTCCTTTTGAGACGTCAATCGAGGTTTGCGATTGTGATGGAAGTCGTGGTATTGACGTCGGCTGCGTCGCTGCATCCTGGGCTTGTGACTCATTAACAGTCGCTTTCGTCTTGACTTTTGAATTTACCGACAGAGGTGAGCCGACCCACGACCGTCGTGCAAAATTTGCGAAGCTTCCAGAGACCGAGGCGCTTCGCTCTAGGATTCGAGTCGGACGTCGCTTCTCCGGTGTTGAGCTGCCGGAGCGAGGATCAGTCGCAGCTGAACGCCCAGACCAATCAGTCTGCTCATTCGACAGATCAGTCGCCGATTTGGAACTTGATAGCCACGATCGCGGTCGATCGATCAACGACGCTGTCCGCGAGCGCGCAAAGGGTAGTCGAGGCGCATTTTCAGCAGGTGCTTCTTCCTGCACCTGGGGCACTGGAGCAGGCTGCGTCATCGGACGAGGTTCCTTGTCAACCAAGAACATCGTCGTGTCTAGCTGGAAGCCTTGATCGAAAGATGGTATGTTGAAGTCCAGGAGACCGGCCCATTCTTCCAAGTTACCAGCCTTTCCATCCTGTGCAACTCCAGGGTCCGAGAGGCTGCCTCCATCTGATTGTACAGTGAGCAAGTCCGGGCTCGAATTCGTCCTTTGAACCAACGATCGTGAGGGATGGTCCATTGTTTGGACCATGACGACGGTGGAGCTCATGATGGAATCATATGTACTCAAAAGTAGGCGGGTCGTGCTCGGCTGGCGCTTGGCCGTCGCCTACCGCAAAGGCTTGACCTTGACCGTCCGATGGACGTCAGAAAGGTACTCGACCAAGACGCGACATTGATGATTGTTCGACCAGCCCTCCCAAGTTGTCGCTCTGTCCTGCAGAGAAAATACGATGCGATGCTGGGAAAAGAAGGAAAATATATCACCAACAGCAGACGTTGGTTCGTCAAAGGGGGGTTAAAGAAAGCAAGATGTAGCAAAGCGGCGCTCTACTAAAGCACTCAATTGGAAACGACCGCATGGAGTGGGCGGCGGCAACTGCAACCTCCACCACACACACACCGTCAGGGTCCACACCCAAAAAAAGATCGGCACATGCAATTTACAGCAGGGCGACTCGGACAATTCGCCTCCAAGGTACGTATTAAAGCAGGCGAATCCATCCACGGCACGCTGGGGCGGTTATCTGACGCCCTGCGATCACAAATCGGCGGTCCTAGGAGATGACTCGATGGTCATAGGAGAAGACGGCGCCGTCTTCCTAGAACGCACACAGCTGCCAAGTAAGACTGGCAATAGATTCTAGTAGGCTCTTTATTTTAATATTACTAGTAATGAGCGAGTCAAAGGAGCACCAAGGTAGATTATGTACGGGGTAGAACGAGCGATCAACAGGGGAGTTACTCGGTTCAGCGAGTCGTCAAACAAAGAGGTACCTGCCCCTCCGTGTGCCAGAGGAGGGTTGGTGAGGTATCGGTTGGCCCCCACCATCCTGTCCCCCCTGGCCATCCACCTAATTAGCTGAGCGGACGAGCGAACATAGTCACTGGCAGACCTAGGGCTGAATTCTAAGGTTCAATGGTATTCCACGTCTTCCTTCACCCGTTGGAGCCGGCAGCATCTGCATAAAGTTTGTAATTACAAGCATGCATATTTGTACTGACTTTGTAGTGGCACGCGATACAATTACATAGCTACATACCCGAACTCTTCCGGCAGATCCATGGGCCCTTGCTTGAGGTCTTTGTAGGGAGCTGGCACGTTCGTGCATCGAAAGGTCAAAACGTAGTATATTCGTGTTGTAGGATGTTAAGATCCTACGGTCTTGCCTATGGTGTTATAGCTACTTCTAACATAATCTAATTACGTAATATTATAACGTGCTAATTATTACTACTATAAAATAATACTATCCTAGTATTATAATTATCCTTATACTACTTATTAATTTTATCTTAATTTTAAATTAATACCTATCTATCCTAATAATAAATTTAATTACTATATATTATTATTTTCCTATATTACTATATTATATTATAACTCTAAACCTACTTAGTAACCTCTATCTAGACTATTATTATTATAGACTTTATTTCTAACTTATTATTATTATTATTAAAGATATATCCTCCTATCTTATAGCTTATTAAGTTTCTATCCTTACTACTATATTAGCTTTACTAGTATAGGGGATAAAAGAATATTAAAACTTATAGTAGTAGTATTACTATTATATTTTTAATATACTTAATATTTTTTTTTATTATTATTATATTTATAAAAATATTTTTCTTTAATATAATAATATTATAATAAAGTATAATAATCTTTTTATTATAGTATTTAAATTTTATTACTAGTTTCTTATTTATTTTATTATTATAAAATTTTAAATATTACTTTATAATTATAATATTATTATTAATTTTTTCTATATAGTTACTAGTAATACCCTATATTAGGGGTAGTAATCTACCTAGGGCTATTATAATTACTACCCTTTTACTAGGCTTTAATTACTTATTAGTAAGTATAGTATTAATAACCTTACTAATAGTTATAATATTCTTTACCTTATTTAGTAAATATTTAAGCTTTATTAGTAGTAGAATTTATATTATTATAATTATTAATAATAGTATAAGTAACTATAATATATATACCTTAGCTACTATATATTATTTATATTATTTATAAGCTTTATACTTAAAATATTTTTTATACTTATTATAAAAAGTTTAGTTATTTAAGATATTATAAAACTTTTAATAAGCTATAATATTAGGCTAGCTAAGAATATTTATTTTAAAGTATATTTTAATATAAGTTTTAAAATTTAAATTTTTAATATTAAGGTTTTAAAAGTAATTAAAACTAAAAAATACTATATAGTAATTAACCTTTATACTAATATTTTTATAATTTTCCTTTTTTAGTATATAATAATACTTAAAAAAACTAATATTCTTTCTTACTTTAATTTTATAGTTTTAATTCTTTTTTATTATTTAAATATAGATATAATATTATTTTTACATTATATAGATTTTATAAGTATAGTAGTACTTTATAACTTTACTAAAGTCTACTACTATTCTAAACTTAAATAGTACTAATAAGGGGAGATTAGTTATATTAAGCTTAGGAAACTCTTTACTTACTATTATTATTATATTTAGCTTTATCTATTTTAATAAAAGTAATATTTTACTTATTACTATTACTATTATAATATTAGGAAATTTAATATTCTAGGTTATATAATACTAAAAATAAAAATTAATACTTTACTAAATATCTTAATATTATAGTAAGAAAAAAAGAAAATAAAGCTAGAAATAAAATATAAGAAAAGAAAGAAGAAAAAAAAAAAAATTTTTATATAAATATAGCTAATTTACCTACACCTAGTAGGTCTAGTATATAGCTATACTATTATTTTATTATTTATTATTACTATACTTATAGCCTTAATATACTACCTCTTTTTATAAAATATTATAAATTAAATTATTTAATAAGCTTATTTATATTTATTATTAGAAAGTCTTTATTATACTATTTATTATACTTATAGCTAAAGCTTTTCTAATAAATAAAGTATTATAGCCTTCTATAGCTTTATCGTTTTACTAGTAATAATCTAATTTTATAGGACTTTTACTCCTCTATATTACTTTCTATCTTTACGCTCTTAATAATATTTAGCTTTAAGTAATTAAATAGATCTATATTATTATTATTAAGTACTATTTTAAGCTATATTATTAAAACAACTAGGTAGATTTTCTAATATAGTAGTAGCTTTAATTTAAAAGTATAAAAGCTAACTTTATAAAGTACTTTTAATAGCCTAACTTTCTATTACTTAAACTTTTTTAATTATCTTAGGACTTTATAACTATAATAAAGGTATAAATAAATATTATTACCTTTTTTAAAGTTATACTAATAATACTTAATATTAAACTTTTATTTATAGTAAGTATTTATAAAATCTATTACTAACTTAGCCTTATACTACTTTAATATTCTAAGATAACTAAGTATCTAGTATTTTACTTTATTTAGCACTCTTTCTTCAATACTAGCTATATTATTACCCTATAATACTACCTTTAATATAGAGAGTAGTATCTATAGTCTAAATCCTATTACGAATTTATTAGGGGAATACTATAATAAGGTAATAAATATATTATTTAAAAATAACTATATAGTTATATACGATCAATAAAAGTCAAGCTACTGGCTACTTTGGCTGACTTAATAATAGGATTATTAAATAAGGGAGAGGTAATACCTTGCCTCTGGCTATATAGACTAGTTCAAGGTTATACTAGACCTTTAGCGTAGTTGATGCTAGGAATACGCATAATAATAACATAAGTATATAGACTGAGAGGTTACGATATATACCTCTCTAGTTAAACTCTAAATAAATAACTTAAAAAGTCTATTTATATAAATAGATAGGCTTTATAGCCTAACTATAAGAGCCCTTAAAGCCCACGTATAAGATAGAAGAAAACTTCTTCCTATATCTTTTTAAGCCATCTTCTTATAAACATAGCCTAACCTAAGAGTTAATCTTATAAACCTTATATACATGTAAGACCTCATACCTAACCTAGCAGACTACTTTAGTCAATAGACTTTCCACAGCTACATAAGCCTTAGCTACTAGGTAAGAATATAAGTCGAAGGTCGAGACCCTTATTACTAACTAAGATAATAGCCTAATATATACGTACTAAGACGTACTATAGGTAGAAAATAAGCCCTTAGTAATAACACTACTAGGGAAATTGTTAAGAAAGCTAAAAAAGAGGGCCTTATTAACAAGGATAAGGCTAATAAGACTCTAGAGGATCTTAGGGCTAGGATTAAGGCTAGTAACCCTAAGTTACCTATAGATAGTAATAAGTTACTAAAAGAAGCTAAGAAGAAAATAAATAATATATAGTTTAACCTTATTATGGAGGAAAAATAACTATATAGCTAGTAAAGCTAAAAGCTAATACTTATTTAAATTAATTAAAAAGAAATAACGTATTACTACTTCTATAATAAGATTTATTAATTTAGCTTAACTATTACTAGCTAAATACTATAATATTATTATAATAAGTTATATACTTATTAATTAAAATATTTTTATCTAGAAGTCTTTAAACTATCTTCTATTATAATTTAATATAATAATAAATAAGACTCTTTAATCTACTAATAGCTAAAATTTAAATAATACTTATACCTACTATATTTTACTATATATTATATAGCCTAGTAAGATATTTTTATTTCTTTAATATTTTATATATAATATTTAGTATAATATTATAATTATTATATCTTAGTAGCTTATATACTATATTTTCTACTAACACTATTAGTAATCCTATAATAAAATCTAAATACTAAGTAATATATAAAATTACTTTTAGTATAATAGGGTTTAAATTATTATATACTACTTAATATTATTACTTTACTACCTAGTATTTATAATACTAAATATATACTTATACTAAATCCTATTTCCTAGGGAAGGTATAGCTATCTAATTTATATATTATTTAGTCTATTCTAAAGTACTAATTATTATAGGCTAGTATAATAAATATCTTAATAACTAGCCTTAGTAGGTAAAGTCGTATATTATTATTACCTATATAATAGAATAGTATCTTATTATTTTATAAATAAAAAGCTAATCCTTATTATAATAAAAAGCCCTCTAGTATATTATAATACTTTAGCACCTTAAGTTACTTAATAATTTTAGTATACAGTTATATACAATCAATAAAAGTCAAGCTGCTAGCTACTTTGGCTAACTTAATAATAGGATTATTAAATAAGGGAGAGGCAATACCCTACCTCTAGCTACATAGACTAGTTCAAGGTTGCGCTACTTTGGCGTGGTTAACGCTAGGAATATGTATAATAATAATATAAACGTGTAGACTAAGAGGTCGTGACTATAGTTAGAAACCTTCGTTACTAACTTAGTTGCGTACCTTTTTAATTAAACTCTAAATAAATAACTTAAAAAGTCTATTTATATAGGTAGATAGGCTTTATAGCTTGACTATAAGAGCCCTTAGAGCCTGTGTATAAGATAGAAGAAAACTTTTTCCTATATCTTTTTAAGCTATCTTCTTGTAAATACAGCCTAACCTAAGAGTCGATCCTACTATAAACCTTATACACACGCAAGACCTTGCACCTAACCTAGTAGACCACTTTAGTCAATAGACCTTCCACGGCTGCATAAGCCTTAGTGTTTAAGAACCACTTTGCCTACTAGGTAAGAATATAAGTTAAAGGTCTACGAGACCCTTGTTGCTAACCAAGATAATAGCCTAATACGTATATACTAAGACGTACTATAGGTAGAAAATAAGCCTTTAGTAGTAATACTACTAGGGAAATTGTTAGGAAGGCTAAAAAGGAGGGCCTTATTAACAAGGATAAGGCTAATAAGACTCTAGGGGATCTTAAGGCTAGAATTAAGGCTAGTAACCCTAAGTTACTTATAGATAGTAATAGGTTACTAAAAGAAGCTAAGAAGAAAGTAGATAATATATAGTTTAACCTTGTTATAGAGAATAATTTTAGTATACTTTTTATTAATCTTATATTTATTAATAATTTAATTTTTTATTTTATTAGTAATATTAACTTCTACTATAAGGTAAGCTATCTTTTCTAGTATATTATCTAACTAGTTATCTCCTATAATAATATACTACTATAGCTTATTATTAGTATATAGTAGCCTAGAGAGCGTATTAGGTAGAACGTTTATTTTACCTAGGATATATATAATCTTAAGGTTAAACTAGCTAAAGAAAATACTTATATTTATTAACTAAGTATTTATTTTTATAACGTTAGATATTATTATTAAGTTCTAGTAAATAATAAGTCTTATTATAGTATAATTTATTAGAATAATAACTAGCTTTTAATATACGAATACTATATTATAGTTCTTTATTATAATCTAGATAAGGTAGGCAACCTCTAACTCTATTAGCTAATATTAAGATTCTACTAGACTTAATAACTTACTTTAAAAACTAATAAAATTAATATAGGACTTATTAATATTTATTAGTTTTATTTTATTATAGCTCCCTCTATAGTAAAAGAGTATTTTACTAAAACCTTTTTCCCTTAAAGTATTAATCTTTAGGTAGAGCTACTTATTATCGTTAGTATAGACTTTTTTTATTTTTAAGTAATATATTAAATTATCTTATATTAATATAAATACTTATTATTTAATTTTATTACTTATTACTACTATAATATTAATATAATACTTTTTTTTATTCTTAGTATCTATCTTACTAAGTTATTAACCTTATACTAATATCCTAGCCTTCTAAGTATAAAGTAGCGTAATCTTTTATATATATATTAGTATAAAATTATAAATCTATCTTATAGTATTATAGTATATCTCTAAGTAATATAATATTTTTAAGAATATTTATTTTTATAATATATTAACCTACTCTATTATTAAAGAAATACCCTAGCTATTAACTTTATAGCCTAGTAGGCTTACTAAAGAAAAACCTATAAAAGACTTTTTAAAGGATAACTATAATCTTTATTCCTTAAAAATAGTAAATACTTTTATAAAGTCTTCTAAATATATATTTAAGCTTAATAAGAAAATAATAATATTATTAATATACGCTCTAGTATAGTTTTAGTATAGTTTTAATATATTATCTATTTATTATTATATATAAGGTAGTAAGTTCTTAAAACCTATTAGTAAAACATTAGATTATTTTAAATTATAATATATAATAATAGTAAAATAGTTATAATATTTAAAGTATACTTAAAATTAATAAAAGAAGGATTTTATATCTACTATTATAATATATTTTAATCCTTATAATATTATAATAAGCTTATCTTACTATAGTAATAAGTATAAATCAACTACTACTTTTTTATTAACTTTATATAAGTTAATAATAATATAGCTTATATCTTTATTATTAACTTTCTACTATATAATAAAGACTAATAAAGTAAAAAGTGTTAAATATTAACCTTATAATATATAACTATTATTATATAGTAAATTAAATATATTTTTAACTATTTTCTTATTATACGTACTTAAAAAATAATATTTTATAGTAAGCTAGCCCTACTACTAGTTATTTATTAATTTAATTTTTATCTAGTTATCTTCTAGTATATTAATTATACTATAATCCCTCTAGATATTATAAAACGAAATTACTTTTATTATTTTCTATACTACTCCTAGTTTATTATTATAGACTTTTATACCTTTAGGCGTTATAATCTTTACTATAGTAATATACTTAATACCTAATATAAATCTCTTAAGCTTTAAGTTTACTACCTATTTATTATTACTAGGTTTAAAAAGTTTATTTTTTAATACTTTATAGTCTTTTAGGGCTACTAGGAAATATAATATTATTACTATATCTATAAATAAAAAGGATAACAATATAACGTATACCTAGCTTATTAGGAAGTTAAACTCTTTTACTATTCTAAGTTATATATTTTATTTTATACGATAAAGTTTATCTACTAAATTTATTATAGTAACGTAGTTAGTATTAGTATTTATAAGGGTATAAATTATACTTATAAAATCTATTTTTATTATAAATATTCTATTACCTAGGAGCTATAGATTATTAATTTATATTTTTATTATCTAGTTTAATAATAATATTATATCTATTATTATTAATACCTTATAGTAGATATATTATAGCCTTTAATTATAAACTTAAATAAGAACTTTTAAGTTTTAATATAATCTTACTAGTATAATATTATAATAAAAGTTAAGGGTAATCTTATATAAATATAACTAATATATACTTAGGAGTAATAGTATTCCTAGGTTTAATAATATCTATACTTTAATTAGTATCTTAGCCTAATAAATTACTTTATCTAGGCCTTTACTTTATATATAAATTATAAATATAGCCTATATTAATAGCTTAATAATACTATTAATACTTTTAACTAGTATTAGTTTAATATAATATATAATTACTCTAGGCTATTATTCTAGCTATTTAATATCTATTATAGGTATAGAATACCTAGTATTAGCTATTATTTATACTAAAATAGTATTATATATTATTATAAAGAATATATTAAAGGAGGTATAGGTATATAATATAAAGTTATATAGTCCCTAACCTTTATTAATAAGCTAGGCTATAATAACCCCTAGGGCTAGTATTAATAAGGAGTTTAAATATCTTTTACTTTACTTAAGGTATATAAATAAGGCCTAGTAAGTACTATACTATTTACTATAAGTAATATAATATTTTTATTTAATATTCTTTATCTTACTTTTATATTATCTTAGGGCTTTTAAGTAATACTATAATATATTTCTACTTAAGAATATTTCCTTATATTAATAATACTTAATTATTTTAGTAAGCTATAGGATTATATCTATTACTACTTATACTTTTTATATACTTTTTTTAATATTTTTTAAAGATAATTTAATATTACTAGTATATTTATAATTAGGACTATTATTATAGTTATAAATAGTATTATTATTACTTTTAGGTACTAATACTTTATCTATCTTAGCTAGCCTTAGATTACTATTATTTTTTTTATCTACTATATTAGTATACTTAATCTTTTACTTATACTAGTAATACTTTATAATACTATTATTTTAATATAGACTAGCCTAGTTTAGCCTAGGTAATAGAATATTTCCTACTTTATATAGCTTATCTTAGTTAGCTAGGTAATAATTATTTAAGTTTATAAGAAAACTATTTTATTTTTATACTTAGAACTAGTATTATAGCTATAGCTATAATAATATATAAGGATTATAAGGACTAGACTAGTTTTAGTTACTATAAGTAAGTTAACTTAAGAGTTAAAACTATCTATAGCCTAGTCTCTACTATACTTACTTACTACTCTATTAATATTAATATAATATTAATTAGTTATACTAAGTTTTAGCTTTTTTATTAATTTTATCTAGCTATTATAATAGCTCTATATTTTATTATAGCTAGGAAATATTATATTATAATTAAAAATTAATATAATTATATACCTATAATATTAAGCCTTCCTAGCTTTTATTATTATATATCTTTACTAATTATATTACTATTATAATAAAGCTATAAATTAATTCCTTTTTTTAGTATTTTATTATATTATATTTAAAAGTATCTAGCTATTATTAGGCCTAGCTTATATTAAGGTAAAAACACTCTACTAATACTATAGTCTAGGCTTATAATAATATATAATTATAGCTATACTTTTTTTATTATTTTAATATAAGCTAAGTATAGTATTATTATAAGGCTTTATTATATAAGAATAATATTATATTAGTATAGATATAGTAAGTAAAGCTAAGCTTAGCGTATTCTTCTAGTACTTTAATAAAAAGTATAATATCTTTAAAAAAATACTAGGTAAAATAATAAAAAATATTATCTTTAGTATTATAGTCTAGCTAAAAGAAACCTATAGTTTCTAGCTTAAATTTTAAAAATACTAACTTAGTATATATTTTATAGTTATTATTTAAACTAGATAATAATAGATTACTTCTTAATAAGTCTATACTTTAGTATTATTTACTATACTATTATTTTTTATTATTATTTTTATAGTAATATTATTTTTCTTTTTTATAATAAGGTAGCTTACTATTACTTTTATTATTCTTAGAACTTAAATTACTTAAATAATATTTTCTTTTTCTCCTTATTCTCTAGGATTTTTTACCTTTTTTAGTTTAGTTCTAATATTAATAATAATAATATTTAGCTTTAAACTCTAAGCTTATCTTTTTAAAATTATTATTATTATTATTAAGGATTTTAATAGTTTTCTAATAATATCTTTCTAATATATTCTATACTACTATAGTACTATTATATATTTCTACTTTAATTATCTTAATTAGTTATTAGTATAAGTCTACTATAGCTTTAATTTATTTAATTATTATACCCTAATCTAGAATCTTTTAAAAAAGGTTTTATAGTAATAATCTCTTTATTAATATTATAAAGTTTTTAAGACTAGCTTTAAAGTACTAAGTAAGTAACTTTTTTAATAATAATACTAACTATATTAATACTACTTTTAATACTAGCTCTAATACTATAAATAAAGGATAGCGTATATTATTATTTTTTATTTTATTATTATTCTATATATCTTTATATAATAATATTCTAGTATATTAAGGTATATTTATAGTAGTATCCTAATAACCTAGTATTTATAGTAATATAAAAAGCTTTAATTATATTACTTATACTAAGATTAATTTAGGAGTAAGTAAAACTATAAGAGTTTATAGTTTTTTTAAAGTAGCTAGTTATAATATTATAATAATACTTTTTATTATTCTACTATATTATTACTAGGTTTTTTTTAAATTTTTAGTTTATAACTATTTTTTTTTTATATTATTTTACTTACTAAGTCTAAGTTTTACTAAAATAATATTAAGTAACTCTACTATTTTTTACTATTATTTTTTATTTTAGTATTTAGAGAAAAACTCTAGGACTACTTTATAAGAATATATTTAAGTATATTATATAAATATTATATTAGTATATTTAAGTAGTATTATATATTACTAAGATAAAAACTATTTTAATAATTAATAAGATAATAATAATAAATTTAAAAAATTAATTACTATTTTAATTTATAATAATAACTTATTATAGTCTATAAAAGCCTATTAAATTTATAATAGTTAGTATAGTTAGTTTAGTAGTAATAAATAGATAATAGATAGATAATATTATTATTTAATATATTAGATTACTTAGCTATAGTTAGTTAATTATTATTATAGTTAGAGTATTTAAATTACTTAATCGTTAATAGTAAAAATTAGTTAGTACGTATTAATTGCTACTATTTAGTATGTTTATGTATTAAAAGGTTAAAACGTAGTATATTTATGTTATAGGATGTTAAGATCCTATGGTCTCGCCTGTAGTGTTATAGCTACTTCTGACGTAATCTAATTACGTAATGTCACAACGTGCCAGGAGCAAGCAGTTGGATTGGGGCAATTGTTTACAAGTACTTGTACTTGAGGCTGATCAAGGATATTCCACGTGTAATGACTGCATCATCGTTCGTAATATCCATCCAGGCACCACAGCTCATACCAAGTGCAGAGGTAGGGAAGAGGCATGTTTTGCTACTACGCTACTGTAGTCTGCACCTCCTCAGCACTTGAGTGGCGTCCATTGCTGAACCGGCGGCTCCTAGCCAGCTAACTCAGCATCAGCACGCGCTGTTCTATTCTCACCATTGGCGGGTGGCGGGCTCGAACAGCCAGCCCACTTGGCGTGGCCTAATCTACGATTGCGGTAATTACACAAATGGGCATATTTTAGTGGTGTATGCCCCGAGTGCCTGACGAGGAGCCACACCAAGTTCTGCGTACCCCTGACGGCGTGGACCCCGGTCCGGTAAACTCTATTGGTTGTCAAAGTATGTAAAACGAAGGAATTTCGGATTCTTCTTTGAAACCCGGCTCGAATAAAAACCGGGGTCATCTTTTATGACAAGTAAGATTTCCGAAGCTACTGTTGTGCATGCATAGGGGCATACAAAGGCCGCTGCTGATCATGCCTGTATGTATCACATTCTTGGTAGTCCTTTGCCTCTGCACGGTCGGCAACTCGTATCTTGCCACGCATGGGCCTCGGTACGAAAAAGCAGTACTGAATTATGACGTGTCCGGGGCACTAGCTGCAACATTACATCATCCGCATGCCGCACAGGCATCTTCAGATGGGGGTCCGTGACGGGATGGCCATTCTCACGGTCGCTTCGTCGGACAATGCCATTTCCCAACATTCGCCTCAAATAAAATTAGCATCATTGCGAATTATTGTTACAAGTATGTACATGTATGTAATGAGGAATCCCTGTAGGCTCGGCGAGCCTCGAGCAAAGCCCCCACCCCTTCAAACAGCACGTTCGAATGGCATGCACACATACTCCGTACTCGTATGATATCGAATAATGTGAAGCAGCGCCCTCGCGTGCCGGGGCTGCAGTCATTGCTGCCCATGCCGTTCAGCTCGACTAGCATGTGCTTGTATTCCGGGGAAACACACGCCGTTCCGGCTCTTGTTCGTCTAAGCAACGCCTTTTTCAGCACGAACACATGGCTCCAATGAAACGGATGGCCGATGATGCTTGGCCATCAGTCACGGGGCTCACGGGCTGCGGGTTCCCTTCCTTGGGAAATGAAGGAACTAAGATGATCCCAAACTTCACGCAAATCGATGCCTTGTTGCTATCCAATGTGACCACTGAGCAGAGCAGGGTCGGCCAATCACGTATGCCATCATCCGTCTCAAGTTCGGCCGTCAAATTACATGAGCCAACTCCCGTTCATGACAGGGTGATAAGATACGAATAGTTGTTCATGAGGCAGACGAGCATGGGTGCCGCAGTTGGGGGCTTTGAGGCTTTGCAACGTGGTAGCCTCTCGTCGCGGCGATATATCAGGCGAGCGGAAGGAGTCCGTACGTACATGTAGCATTGGTGGGGCAAGCAGGAGCCCAAGGGGAGCCGCGAGCGACCGAAATGTGGAGGATCGTGCGGCCGAGAGTGACGCCGTCTCGTCATTATGTTTATTTGTCTATAGGTGCCGTGCTGTCTCTCCAAGACCCAATTTGTTGGGGTTGGTATTTTGGGGAGTGTTAAATTTTGCATTATAGTAGCAGCTGGGTTCGCGGTCCCTCGAGAGAATCTTCGTAGACAAGGCACCCAGGAGAAAAGGTCAGGCAGGGTTTGCTACGTAGGTACGGAGTATTGAAGGAGGATTTCCATAATGTTGCAGTTCCCCCCGGCGGTGATGTGTTCCTCTTCAATCCCTTGATTCGATCAAAGGTTGAAATGTCTCCCCATCTTCATGCACCATGAGCCCTTGGAAAAATGGGCAACAGTGTTTGGTAATGATGGGGATTTTGAATCTTGGCACGTTTAATTCATCCTTCAGCAGTTTGAGCACAGAAACTAGCACACCGCTGTACACACAAATGCCGTAGTAATGGGAAAGGAGACTCTTGGGTAAGGGATTGGATCTACGTGTATCGACATCGTCAACGCACCAAACAGTTCCATGCATTCCCGTGCATATACTAGAGGCACTTTGACCGTCTCGAATATAAGCTCACGCGCGATGAGCGTTCGATGATCGCATTCGACCCGTGATGGAGAAGAAGCCTCCCGAACCGACGCGAGGGCTTTGGTCGTCGGCAAGACCGGTCGAGTCAGGACTAGAATGCCGAGAGAAGATGAGGTCGATCCAGGGTCCTTGATGTCCCATGAGACTCAGTTGGAATTGCCAACACAGACGGTGGCTTATTGTTCCAACCTTGACCACGTTGCACGAGGAGAAGTTTTTCGGAGGAACGGTTTTTTTCGTCCCGCGGCTTACGGATTAGTTCCTCGCCAGCATTATGTAAGGCCCCCACTAATGCCTTCAGAATGGGATATCAGTGATCACGAAAGCCTTTCGCTTGTGTCAATGTTGCACCGACACGATCGACGCTGGATCCCTTGCTAGACATTATTCTCACGCCGACGTGTATCGTCGAGCTGGTCAGATATGTCCAGACTTTCATACGGCGTTTGTCGGAAATTCTCAAACGGAAGATGGCCATATCGTGTCTCTACATGCGGTGATACCATGGCGGAATTTTATGTTCGTCACAGTTAATGTCCGACGTTCAATTGTCTTGTGGCGGAAAGATTCCGGACGGCCATGTTAATGCACTTCCGACTCTTCTCGTGTATCATGATCCAGCCAAATCTGCTCCAGGGGTCTTCGAAATCCCAGCGAACACGCCTGCAGCTTACCGTCTTTTCAGTTTGGAGCCTAAGTTGTGCATCACTCCATGTCCTACCGTTCGGTAAACCAGCCTCTCGCTATGGGTCACTTCGCCTTTGGAGGGCACCTCAAAGAAGGCAACTTAGCAATGATCCGTTTCACAAGGTAAGTCAAGCTTGCAAAAGCCCTTGCGCTCGAACTGTGCGATGGTGGCCTCGACGCAGCTCCGCTACGTTATCATCATCGGCGAGAGCCAGTGCAACCTGAGTTCAAGCGTAGCAAACGAGTTTTTGTCGTCCTGGAGACGTTTCGCACACACTTTGCACCGATTCGTAAGCGTTACCTCTTCTTCTTGCTCAGAAATCGAGCATCGGCTTCTCCCAGACTATGCCAATTATGCATGTCTTCTGTTACCCGAAGCTCAAAGGCTTTCTATACTCCGGTTTCAATACAAAGTTAGATTCCGAAGCGCTTCAAATCATGCAATGAACAGGATCAAGTTTGCCACTAGCATTATGTCGAGGGGCCATCGTGGTGATGGGCTTCTATTCATTGCCCAAAACGCCCCCAACTCAAGATTCAGAGCATTACTACTCGGGCCCTGTCTAGGCACATACTCTCAAAGGGTAGAAGCGACTGCTCCGCTCAGTGAAATTCCCCCGTCGTCAGCACCCTGGGCCGTTTCAAACCTATACTTTGACTCGGATGATGATGCGCTAGGATTGGAAGCACGAGGAAATTGAGGGACAACGGGTCTAGCGATGTTTGGCAAATTTGGAACGTCCCTCTATCAGCCAGAGTTGGCAGGCGTCTCGACTCTTCAAGTCATTCATGCTACCTTGAATGACCATCCGAAACAGCACCCGCGATTGTCAACCAGAAGCATGTGATGTAAGTTCCGAGCGTGGAATGGTCGTGAACTCCTGCCGAGCTCGAGGAAGGTTCCTAAAAACCCAAAGACACAAGCCGCTCGCTCCTCTCAACTCATACCTCCATACTTCAATAGCGCGTTGTCTCGGCTGTTTGACAGACCTGACGGGATGGCTCGTGTGCTCATTGTCGGCCTGCCGGGTAGGGGCTCAAGGTTCAATCTTCAGCGCCAACTATACCTACTCAAACGGGCCTTCCGCTCCGTGTGGCTTCGCAGGCTCTGCAGCTGGCCTATATCCCTAAGCGACGCGGTAGTGTGGCATTTCGTGTGAGCACAAGGAGCTACTGTACGGGTCATACCTGCAACGGCTTTCCACGTGCTTGTCGAGCGATCGACCGCCCACCCACGTTTCAATGCTCTCATGTTTGTCTTGTAAGCTTGTACTGTAATACCATGAAAGGTGTAGGGGTGCCTTGCCAGACGCTCTCCCACTATGTACGTACCCGTTAGTGACCAAACGTGGTATACTACTACCAGACTACTAGTACTAAGTATTAGGACGAACACACCTTAAGCTTCTATTAGTGATTGGGTAGGGGGCAGCAACTGTGCTTGCTTATAGCACTAGAGGTTGCAGCACAAAGAACAGCCCGCCCGCGAGCTTGAGGGGCCGTGGGGGGCTCCATATTATTAGCATGCGGCCAATTGCATCATAGCCGTTTCTTTTCTCCAATCCCTGCACAGCCCAGGGCAGGCAAGTGCGCTATTTCCCCATTGCTATACTCATCAAGCGCTGTATGTTGCTCTATCTGCTTCTCCCTCTCTTTCTCTCTCTACTACACTCATTTGCGCAGGGATACCTTTTCAACTTCTCAATCCAACAGATAATTCGGCGCTGGAGTATCCATTTTTTTTTGGGTCTTGACGTTTGAACCATCGCGGCGAGGTTCATCCACTCATTGCCTTGTCGCGCTATTTCTCCAGCTCCCAGCTCGTTTCTCTCGAGTTCGCACAAACTCCCTGGACGGCCGCAGGAGGAAAGTCGACGCGCGATATAGCCAAGAGTAGTCATTCGTCTCACGCATCATCCTAACTGTACGCGAATATTTATATCAGAGCGACTGAGTCAATCGAATTGTGAAAAACTCGACGCAGACCGAGCCGATCACGCGCGCGAGGGAAAGGTCTTCGGCCTGAACATGAACACACATCGTGATGGAACCGTGGCGCACGATGAAGAGATAGCTGAAATCAATCCTCACGCCTCCGCGAGCAGATGGCGACATCAAGAGTCATCATCATTTCGTCGCTCCGCCGCGCACGGTCACAATCAGGCGCGCGATCCGGTGGCTTCTGGAACAACGGGTGATCTCGCTTCTTTCCTGAACGCTTCGAGGGTCGAGCCTGAGCGCGATGCCCCTACCGGGGGGAATTTTCGGCCCATCACGATACCTACACAGGGCGAACAAAGTTCTATCCCTGCCGATTCACGTTCTGACGGCAAGGAAATCGTCTGTGGTCCACTCCTCAACTACCGCCGCATGAACCAAGGTCGCTGGTATGGCAGTGTTCTGATTGTGGTCAAAGGCGGAGGCCAGGAAGTTGTGTACCAACCTAATCTGGTCTTGAAACGGGTGGCAGAGGCAAAACTAGTCGCTCATGATGCTGCTACCGGCAATGGCGGCGACTATGCAAACGAAACAACAGAAGTCCGTTTCGAGTCTCTTCGGCTCTACTCCGACCACCGAAATACTTTCTGGGCTTTCGAAATCGATGTACCGATTGAGACCAGCGAGATCAAGTACGAGTACACGATTCCTGATATGCTCTTCGCTAGCGATCACAAGCCCCGCATCAACGGATTCTTCATTCCCGCGCAAGACGAGTCTATGAGAGTCATGTTTCATTCCTGTAATGGTTTTAGCGTAGGCACCGATGAAGAAGCCTTCAGCGGTGCTCCGTTGTGGAAAGACGTGCTACGCAGGCACGAAATCGCACCGTTCCACGTCATGATTGGAGGCGGCGACCAAATCTACAACGACGGCATCCGCGTCGATGGTCCCCTGGCTGATTGGACTGCGATACGCAACCCTAAGAGGCGCGGCGAATATCCATTTCCTGAGAAGCTTCGATCAGATTGTGATGATTACTACCTGAAAAATTACATCCGTTGGTACGACTCGAAGCCTTTTGCTTTTGCCAACGGACAGATTCCTCAAATGAACATCTGGGACGATCACGATGTAAGTGGTCACTGAATATGGTGCCGTTGTGCAAGTTGTTGTGTCAGTGCTGATTCGTCTTGTAGATCATTGATGGTTTCGGTTCATACGTCGACAACTTTATGCGATGCGACGTCTTCCGTGGCATCGGCGGCACGGCGCACAAATACTACCTGCTCTTCCAACACCACTTACCTCCTCCTGCCTCTACGTATACGTCCGGTGCGTACATCACGCAATGATCCATTTCGAGGCGCCGCTGCTAACCCGTCACAGACTGCCTCGACGAGAATGGAGACAGCACCACGCGTGACCCGAACCAGCTTATCAACACCTATGTCGCCCCGACTAGATTCGGGGAACAGTACATCGTGGGAACTCAGCCAGGTCCCTATGTCGCTGAGCGCTCAATCAATATGTACGCGCGGCTTGGAGCTCGCATGGCCATGATTGGTATTGATGCTCGAACTGAGGTGAGTCCGGCGTTCTTCGACTCCCTACCTGGCAAGGGACTGACAACCATATAGCGCACGCGTCATCAAGTCAACTACCCCGAGACGTACGAGCTCATTTTTGGACGAGCTCGCCAAGAGCTCACCGCCGCTGCACACAGTGGATCACCTATCAAGCACTTGATATTGCTGCTAGGCATTCCAATTGCCTATCCTGTAAGTGACTCATCGCCTTCAAACGGCTCAAGGACGATCAGCTGACGACCTGATAGCGTCTCACCTGGCTGGAGAACGTGCTGCGAAGTCCTCTGATAGCCCCCGTGAAACTGCTCAACCGCCGATTTGGTGTCGGTGGTGGGTTTTTCAACTTTTTCGATGGAAGCGTTGACCTTCTCGATGATCTCGACGACCATTACACGGCCAGGACTCATAAGGTAGAGAGGAGAGAGATGATCGAAGAGCTGCAGAAGATTGCTGAGGAACATTCGGTTCGTGTCACGATTCTAGGTGGCGATGTACACCTAGCTGCTTTGGGGCGATTCTACTCGAACCCAAAGCTTCGAATCCCAACCGAGCAGGACCCTCGGTACATGGCCAATGTTGTATCTTCGGCTATTGTCAACAAGCCGCCGCCGCAGGCCGTGGCGAATCTCCTAGCCCGTAGGAACAAGATTCACCACCTGAATGAGGATACAGACGAGACCTTGCTTGACTTTTTCGATAAGGATCCGGGACAGTCAAACAAGACGGCCAATCATAACAACTGCACTATGCCTAGCAGAAATTACGCAATGCTGACTGAAAACTCGCCCACCGGAGCTCGCGCCCAGGCGAACGGTGAAGGAGTTGCCGAAACCCAAAAACAGGGTTCAGAAGTCTTCTTCGGCAAAGACGGACATTCACAACTCCATAAAGGCGAGCTGAAGGCTGGTACTCAACATAAAGCAGCTTCGGATGAGGGACACGGCCATGGGAGTGACGGGAGCTTAGACATTCGCATCAATGTTGAGATCAACCAGCATGATGCAGAAGGGTTGACACAAGGCTATGGCTTGAGTGTGCCCGTGCTGACCTACACCAGACCAATCACGTCTTCATCGACACATCGCTCAGGGCGGACACCAAGATCTGGCTCGTCAAGAACGTCGCATTAGAGGGCGTCGGCGCGAATAATCTTGGATAAAGGAAACGAGGGCATGAGCAAAACCGCCCGTGTCATGTATAGCCGACGTGGTGAAGGCCTGTTGTACGTCGTTGTATCATATATACATATATTGCATATTATTGAAGCACCACATTGTAGGTGCTATGGTTGGTGCCTGAATGAATAGAGACCTCCCATATTTGCCATGGCAGGGTGCCCTTCGGCTGGCCATGGGATCTGCGGAAAGAATCTGGCCCAAAACGCCGGAGCTCTTTAGAAGCTGTGCGACGACTGATCATTTGACCTAGAGTAAAATTTTAGTCTTACCACCATTAAGTAGCTGGAAGCGAGCAACACAACGTTTCCGATGTCCGAGATGCCGCCACCAAATAGCCTGCCGAGTTTCGCCCGCATCCAGACGTCCACAAACGGCCAGACACGGTTCTCCCTCTGGAGGAGTCCATTAGGCACACGCACATACACACGCATACGTGCTCGAACTCACAAACGACCAATAGCAGCTGAGCAATTAACGCTTTGACGATAATGCCGTCTCGCATGCCACGGTCTCACCAGGACGACGGCTCACGACGGGCAGCAAGTCGTTGAACTTTGGTCCGAGGTCGGCGGCATTCCTGGGCCACGGCCTGGCCCGTGAGCCAAAACTGGCCAATAGCTGGGCTCGGGGTGCCGGGAAACCAGCGCCACAGGGAGACAGTCGTGGGGTTTACGACAGTTCGTACAGGGGTTGGCGCCCCACAAGAGCCTCCCACCCCATCTCCTTAGATTCCATAAGACGCATTTTTTGTACCCACAGGGTTGTCGACCAATCAAGATACGAATATCGAAGATACATAGTCTTACACCTAAATCTGCCTAGATCATATGTACTAGGAGTCTTTCTAGATACAAAGAGGTCCTATGATTTTACGCGTAGATCTATGTCACTGTCAGAACAATGGGTCAAAGTGGATCCTATACAAAAAATGCGTCTTAACCCTTTGGTAGTCTTAAAGGAGCTTTCAGGTCACGGGCCCCACATTCGTAAAATACAGTCAAGTACATGATCACATGGATTTATCGTGTCTATCAACAAGGAATAGAAAGTAATATCTTGTAGCTTGCATAAATTCGCAACTTCTATAATCACACAATTTGTATAGAATATCAAGTACCGCTAATATAGGCTTAGCTTATTCGCTTATATCCTTGTGAGTGACCCTAAAAGCTCCTTTAAGACTACCAAAGGGATGGAATCTAAGGAGATGCGCCTGAACCGCCGTAAGCCGAGAAGCGGCCCATTTGAGCAACCAAGCATGCCAGTTTACTTGACTAACAATTTGACATCAAACATCCTTCGCCACGGACTAAGCATATTGACGTTGGTGTGTTGCTTACGGCTCTCATTCGTCGTTCGCGGAAGTCGCGGTTTTATTTAAAGACGGCCATGATGAAGTCCGCGATTTGGAACGGAGCCGGCGCTCAAAGACTTCGCTGCGCCAACAACCTATCACAGCGAATGACCATGGCCACACTTGCTACCTTCAAGACGCCCAAGGTGGCCAACGAGCCCAACGTAGGTCGCCCTTCGGCCCTCTCTCTCCTTCAACGAATCGGAAGGCTCGAATTCAATCCAAGACCAAGCTGACCATCTACCGCGTAGCAACACTATGCCAAAGGTAGCCCTCAACGTCAGGGCCTCACCGCCGCCATCGAACAGCTGCAGAAGAAGGTGCCTCTTGAAGTGCCCGTTGTTGTGGGAGGCAAGGAGGTATGTAACGACAGAACCCTATGCTTGACGCCTTCGTCGCTCACCTCGGTGTCCTCTTCTAGATCAAGACTTCGCCACTGTCTCATCAGTTGAACCCGGCGGACCACGCGAGCAAAGTCGCTTCCTATCATACTGCCACCAACGCCGACGTCGCCAAGGCCATCGATGCTGCCCTCGCAGCCAAGCCCGCATGGGAATCCCTTCCCTTCTCCGACCGCGCTGCGGTGTTCCTCAAGGCAGCGGATCTAGTTGCCACCAAGTATCGCTATGAGATCATGGCCACAACTGTTCTGGGCCAGGGCAAGAACGCTTGGCAGGCTGAGATCGATGCCGCCGCTGAACTGGCTGACTTTTTCCGATTCAACGTGCACTACGCCCAAGAGCTTCTCGCCCAGCAGCCCGAGCACAATGCCACGGGCATCTGGAATCGGCTGGAATATCGTCCACTGGAGGGTTTCGTCTACGCCGTCAGTCCCTTCAACTTTACTGCCATCGCGGGTAATTTACCAGGCGCACCCGCTTTGATGGGCAATGTTGTTGTGTGGAAGCCCAGCGACTATGCCATTGCCTCCAACTGGCTCGTCTATCGAATCTTGCTCGAGGCTGGTCTGCCCAAGGATGTCATCCAGTTCGTGCCGGGCAATCCAGAGGAGGTCACCAAAGTCGTTCTTGCCCACAAGCAATTCGCGGCTCTTCACTACACCGGGAGCACGGCCGTATTTCGAAGACTGTACGGCGCTATCGGCCAGGGTGTCGCCGAGGGTCGTTACAAGTCCTACCCACGTATCGTGGGCGAGACTGGCGGAAAGAACTTCCATCTGATTCATCCTTCTGCTGATCTGGACAATGCCGCAATCCACACGGTCCGAGGCGCGTTCGAGTACCAGGGTCAGAAATGCAGCGCCACCTCTCGAGCCTATGTCCCCAAGTCGGTGTGGCCAGAGTTCAAGAAGAAGCTCGTCGCACATACCGAGAAGCTCACAGTCGGCGAGCCTTGGGTACACACCAACTTCATGGGCCCCGTCATCCACGAGGGCTCATTCAAGAAGCTGTCCGGGGCCATTGACGAGGCCAAGAATGACGGGAAACTGGAGCTCATCACTGGCGGAAAATACGACTCCTCTAAGGGATACTTTGTCCACCCGACCATCTACAAGACCACCGACCCTGCGCACAAGTTCCTCTCCAACGAGTTCTTCGGGCCCATCTTGACCGTGTATGTATACGACGACAGCGCTTCCAATGCCTTTGCCGAGGCCTGCGAGCTGGTCGACTCGACGTCCGAGTACGGCCTGACTGGCGCCGTATTTGCCAGCGACAGGGACGCCGTCCGCTTCGCAGAGGACAAGTTGCGTAATGCCGCGGGCAACTTTTACATCAACTGCAAGAGCACAGGCGCTGTTGTCGGTCAACAGGCGTTCGGAGGCGCAAGAGCCAGCGGGACAGACGACAAGGCTGGCAGCCCGAACCTGTTGACTCGGTTCGTCAACATTCGGGCTCTGAAGGAGGAATTCAACACGACGACCAAGGTTGAATATCCCAGCAACGAGGCTTAGACAGGGGTGTGCGCACCAGGGTGAAGGGGGAGAGGTGAGATTGGTCAAGAGAGGAAGTGTAAGACGGGTGGTTCGATTATGCCTGTTTGTTGCTTTTTGCACCGCAATCGTTCAGCTGGACCTGAAGGGCCAGGTCCAGCAGGATGTAACAGTATTATGATGGGATGAATCAAGATACAAATCAAAATTAGTATTCACATTGCACTGATAAGTCTTGCGACCGCGCTCATCCATCTGCTGACGGGGCGATTGGTCAAGACACTGTCGTAAACTTGCCAAAGCCGTTATCTGTGATCGCTTTTGCATCCATCTTGTTCCTTCGCAATCATATTACCAGTCATCTGATAGAGCTCCCCGAACACTCAAAAGCTGCAAAATTTGATTCCGGCCCTGGTGTCGCGACGCCTTGCTCAAATGTTGTGCATGTACTTCGGCCAATAGCTGTTGGCATATGCTGCACAATTGGCTCGATTGCAGCCCCATGCCTATCAGCTACAAGTATATATTTGCCCTAGAAGTCTGCCTGAATAGCTGACCTAGATATGTTCCCTTGCAACATCAGAAACTAGGCAATTGCTCGAAGGTTGGAATTGGCCAACCACATGCCTCGGAGTCCGCTCCGACAAAAACGTATTATCCCAAACATATACGCTGCTCGAGTGAGAATTTGGTCACCAGCCATTACTTGACCATGGGCTCAAGATCTGCGGTCGGGAATTCCAAGCTACGCGCGCTTCTTCCTCTCAACAGTGCTGAAGATATTGTCAGCGACTCGACTCTATCGGCGCCACTTATTTCTCGAGATTTGGTTAGAAAGCGTATGCCCGTCATTGCGGCCTGTGACTCGTGTCGGCGACGCAAGGCTAGAGTATGAACGTGTTCTCTCACCCAGACCGCTTTTATGCCTGATTGGCGCTCGCTAGCTTCCAGTGCTCACTGCTAACGCTTGCCCGGCGCTGATAGTGCAGTGGCGATCGTCCCAGCTGCGCGGCCTGCATCAAACGACAAGTTGAGTGCCGGTACGAGACGAATGCTGACGAGACACAAGCAAGAGCAGTCAAGCGCAAGTATGAAGAGCTTCAGCGTCATCAGTCCCCGCATGAGCGGATATTCGACGCTCTTCGGTCCCGATCGGAGCTTGATGCAGAGTGCATTCTACGCAAGATTCGGAGAGGCGAAGACATGGACGACATCGCCCGTCACATCGAACATGGGGACCTGCTGCTTCAGTCAGCCCTCGCGCCCGAGTCGAGATACCGCTACAACTTTCCCTTCTCGTCCAAGATGCCGGCCTATCTTTTGCGGAGTCGGAACACATATCTCGACACCTCCATCTATGAGTGGTCTCCGACCCCCATGGTCCGAGAAGCCACATCCAACGACTCATCTCTATCGACGGAGCAAACAGCTGCTTCAGCCGAAATGTGCGGACCATATTTGAAGCCTTATCACGCAGCTCAGATAGTTGAAGCCCAACTCAGTACTGTCATGCCATCGAAATGGACTCGAGTCTGTTCAGACAACACTTTGATGAGACGGCTGCTACACGCATATTTTCTTCAGGACTACGATTGGTGGACCGCTTTCCAGAAGGACTTGTTTCTCCAAGATATGGCCCAGATGCGCCACCAGCTGTGCTCGTCTCTACTTGTGAACACGGTGCTTGCCAGCTCCTGCGTGGGTCATCGCTTTCTTAAAAGTTACCACAACGCATTCTATGCTTCATGCTGTTATGCTGACGGTCGACGACGCTTTGGTCTAGACCTACTATCGTGGCCTCTCCAACCGCTCTGAGTTCTGGAATCCCAAAACGCTTGGTTATCGGTTTCTCGCCGAAGCAAAGAGGCTCTGGGAGTACGAGCTGGATCAGCCCAAACTGACCACTATCCAAGCCGGCCTCGTGTTTCACATAATATATAGCGGATCGGGTGCTGACAAGATCGGATTCGCGTACACCGTGCATGCGTGCGCCATGGCCCATAAGATTGGTCTTTTCAAAACGACTGCTCCCAAGCAGAGCGCTCGATTGTGCGACGCCTGGAACTATACAGCGTGGGCGTTGTTTTCTTGGCAGAGGCAAGTTGACCGCTGGGCAATGAACTGTGAAAAGGCCGAAGTTCCCATGCATTGCTGATACAAGCCACCAGCCTCATGTGCTTTCACTACTTTCTTTCGCCACTCATCGATTGTGCCCCTGAAGCTGCTTTGCCAGATCCCGCAGAGGTTCCAGCATGGTATGGTGAAATATGGCTCAAATATCCGCTCGATGAGACTGTGTATCCTAGCCATTCCGGACATGTATTCAAGGCGAGAGCCGAGCTCGCCGTGATCCTAAACAAAGCCGCCCAAAGTCTGTTTACCGGGCAGGTGCCATCGTCCGGATTCTCACCATTCGAAGTTGCCGATTTTTACGGTCTGTTCAAGACCTGGTACGATGGATTGCCAGAGCCGCTCACGCCTCGGAAAGTTGTGCTACCATCCCATCTCAAGCTGCAGTGAGTGATATTCTAAAATGGAAGGATAGACTCGATGTCTCAAATAATTAGCCCTTTATGCTCGGCTTTTGACCACTTGAAACTTTCTGCTGATAACGATGGCAGCATGCACTATTACCAGATCCTCCTCAGACTGCTTCAAACCCCAAGCACACTCGTTGAGGAAGGCTCGGAGTCGTACGCAAGTGTGACCAGCCTGTTCGAACAGGTGCCACGGCAGATCGTGGCCGATGCCAAGCTGAGCTTTGAAACCCTCTTGCGGGTTTACTACCTGCGGCACGGCTTCGAGCACTTAGACACCTACCTCGTCGCCCTACTTGTCGAAATGTGTACGGCGGCCATCGATGACATGAAGGGATGTGAGAGCTCTGAAGATCGCACGGGCATACGTTCTGCCGTCCTTCTGTTCGCAAAGGGGATTCACGAGCAGGGTCAAAGCTTCTTCCTGGGACAGATCGTCTTTCAGCTTGTGAAAAGCAAGATGTCTCCAGAAGACTTGCAGCTTCTCGAGCGTTACGTCAATATCGAACCTCTCACGCAAGACCAAATGCTGGCTTTTGAACTCGTTCAGATGGACTGGCCGGTACAAATCACCAGCATGGCAGACGATCCTGAAGCCAAGAGGTTGGGGGAGTTGATGAAGAGGCTCAAGAATGCGTCGCAAGAGCTACATGATGGCGGAACAGACTTGTAATGGCAGAATGCGGGTGATCCGTCGGTGCTTGGCCGAATGTTCTCAGACTGCTCGTAGCTGCCGATCTGTTCAGGACAGGAAATCGGCTCTCGACTTGAACATTTACTTGACCATGGGAAATCTTGTTATATGATTTGTGGAACATGATCAATAAGACTATATTGCCTCAAACTACCAAAAAATCTGTCGAAAAATGGAGCTGGTCAAGACAAGCACGCCGTCGATTCACTCGTAACGTTCGCTCTCGAGCGTCTGGCCCGCCGACATCCCGTCGTAGACGGTGAGCACGTGCCCTTCCAAGAATCCAAGAAATGCCTCACACGACACAGAGGGTCCAGAAAGTGACAGGGCCGATACGTTTTCAGCTTGCTTCTCGCGAATTCGCCCAGGCTCGTACCATTGAGGCTTTCCATGCATACCACAGAATGCAAGCAACTACAAATGCTACTTGTGATATCCCAATTCACCCACGCGCCATCCGCCCGGGGGGGAAATTCGTATGGATTGGTAAGAGCAGGGAGGGGGGCAGGGAACGCCTGCACCTGTAGGTAGGTAGGCGGTACATGCCTACAACTGTGGAAAACGGACCGCAGAGTTGTGGTTTCTGGTGTTGACCCACTGTACCTTCGAATACCTACAAGTAGTACGGAGTAGGCAGTGCACACATGGGGGATCCCCCGCCGCTGATTCGTCAGCGTCTTGAGAGCACGCGACCATTTGCTCGATGCTGCTTGGTCAATCTTGAGGCTCGCACCCTGAACATCGTGTGCGGAAGGACATTGAACTCTGGATGCCCATTTGAGGCTGCAGCGAGCAGAGAGCCGTGTATGCCGATGCTGAATGCCGGTTAGACGAGTGCGTGCCGGTGATAATAAGTAGCGAGAGAGAGGACGTTCTCTCGTCATTAACCTCGTCGTCTCTTGCTTTCCGTTTTTTTTTTCATGTCCTGCATTGACAATCGTCACTATCCACGTAATACCGTGTCTGTCACACAAGCTCGATCCCCCCTCTGTTCTCTTGCTGTACCCGAGAACTCCGCTTTGAAATCAGATCTGGCCTGTCGGGGCTTTTGCTATCGACAGTGGCACACGCAATCGGCTCGAGCCAGAGACGCGGGACAGGGGATTTGATCAACCATACTCGTCCGTCATCCAGGTCGCAGCCCTGGGGAAAACCGAGCACGACTCTCTGAAAGGAACGATAACTACCACGAGACAGACCACAGGGAGAGTACGAGGACCTGTAGGGCGGGTGACAACCGACAGAGCATCCGCAGCATCTCTCCTCTCCTTCCTTCCTACTCCTCTTTCTCCTCCTCTACATCGATTTCTTCTCTCTCTCACTCGCTCCTCTCCTCGTTACGTGTACTCCGTACATACATACACGACGGCCATCGGGCGTTATCACCATTGCGAGACGACGCGCGTGCCACGCTGACTCCTTCGGCGTGTCGAGGCGCATTGACCAGGGCGGGAGCACCCTGCCGCGAGCACCCTGCCGAGCCACCCTATTTGCTGTCGAGAGCTCCCCAAAGCACTCAAGCACTGCACACCCCATCCCTCCCTCCTCTCTACTCTCTCTCTCCCGGACTCCCAATCACCTCATCCCACTCCGAGCGATCCAACCGTCCAAGCGTTGCATGCACCTCGCATGCCGGCGTCGACTCTTGCACCGCCGTCGCCATTGGTCGCTACCCCTGCTCAGTTTGCCGAGCGTGAAGCGTTGGGGCCACATGCTATCCGCTTGACACTACCACTAAGCCGCACTCGTACACCACACCAGTGCGCTTTAGAAAGATTCTCGGCCAGAGTCGAGACTAGTCCGCTCGGTACTTGCCCGACATCGTGGGACCGGACTTGCACTGCCAGATCGACCCGCCAAAGAGGTGCACGCACCTACTTACATACATACTGCTCCGTCCGTACATACAAGTACATACATTGTGAAGAGTCACTCACCACTGACGGACGGCCGGGGTGGCTGAGCTGACGGCAAACTGGGTTTCTTCCCTGTTGCCCTGTTGGAACCTTGCTGGCTCGCTCCCGAGGTTGCGTAGCACGTTGCGTCCGAGGGTGCGTGTCGCAACGCCGAGCTCTGCTTCCAACGGCCCTCACGCGACTCCGCCATGCCTCAACCCGCCCTACCTCCAACCCCTGGTTCGTCCCTGGACATCAAAGGAAGTGATGGGATACATAGTTTGTCATCTCTTCAGCTCTCATTCCAACTTCCACCTCCCGCCATACGCGAAACTGCCAATTCCCACGGATCTCTTTCCCCTTCTCAGCTGGTCGCCAAGGATACTTCGTTTCAGTCATCGTCGACCTCGTCCAGCCAGCCAACCAAGGAGTTCTATCCCGTCCAACCGGCCGAGGCCGTCAAATCCCGACGTCGATCCTCTGCAGCGGCACCAGGCTCTCACGGTGCGGTCAAAGGCATCAAGACCGCCTTCACACTTCCCCCTCCGCCCACACGTTCACGGAAGATCATCCAGATGAAACCTCGAGCCCAGCAAGATGGAGCGGGCGAGACGTCGTCGGCCAAGGACTCGGCCAAGAGCAGCAGCAGAACCTCTACGGCTACCGGAAAAGGTGCTGCCAGCTCCTCGGGAAGCGGTGCTACGCAGGGGAAGAAGAAGCAACCTACGGCATCCAGTGCCGCCGGACGAAAGATTGCTCGCAAAACCGCCCACAGCCTCATTGAGCGACGGCGTCGCAGCAAGATGAACGAGGAATTCGCTGTTTTGAAAAACATGATACCAGCTTGTACCGGCGAGATGCATAAACTCGCCATCTTACAGGTTCGTCTTCCTTCGTCTACTTCGGATGACTTACATGGGCCCTGGGCCGGGGGTGGAAGGACGACTCGCCCGAGCCAAGTTGTGCCGCGCTAATAGCTGACCATACATGCACACCACAGGCATCCATCGAATACGTGCGATATCTCCAGGAATGTATCGAGAAGCTTCAGAGCCAGCATAATCAGTCTCACAGAATGGAACCCCATTCGCAAAGTTCATTACCTTGCATTCGCGAGTTCCGGCCCACCTCTCATGCCGAGCCCCCTGGCGACGTGCAAATGACCGACTCGGACACGGCTTCGCCAGTGTACACCGTCCAACCGCCGGATCCATCCGCTCATCCATCTACTCAATCGTCTACACATCCATCTACTCATCCGTCTGCTCATCCGTCTGTCTCACCGGCCTTGACGGCTGACGAGACACGAGACCGTCAGCGATCCTTCTCCTCCATATCAGCCGAGCATTCAAGGAACTACAGCTACAGCACCTCAGCGGGCGCCTCTCCCGCATTCGGGCCTGAGTGGCAAACTATCTACGGCGGCCACACCTCGATATTGGGCTCCACACACGCGAGCCCCGACCTACAACCGCAAACCGACGTAGATCAAGAAGCCACAGCTGCGTTGCTCATGCTCAACAATGACCGGCGGAGCCTCGGTGCGAATGCAGGTCACAGTAATGGAGGTCGAGGCTTGTCAGTCCGAGACCTTTTGAGCACTTGAAGCGAGAGCGAGCGAGTACGCGTGGCCGGGTTCGCATTTGCATATGGCTATTTTCGGACGGGTCGTTAAAAATCATGATACCCTTCCCTTTCTTTTGCCCTGGGTCGTTTCGACTTGCAGAGCCGGCTCTGGATGAGATGATGGTGTCGCGGGAGAAATTATTTTCATTTGAATATTGAAACTTGAGGTATTTAAAAAAAAAGGGTATGTATCTGTCGGCGTTTTTCTAGTACGAAATGACTTGCGGGTGGTGGCCTGTGTTTAGGAACTGGCGCGCTTCCTTGGTGGCGAAAAAGTATGGTGGCCTGATAGTAGCACTTTTACTTCTCGAATGCGGATACAAGAGGACGTGGCTCGTGTTGCGGAGATGCATGCAATGCAATCTGGGGCGTGGTCATCTTTTGCTATTGGCTACGCCCTGTATGATGTAGCTGAGAGTTGGGAATGTTCAACCGAAGGTGTGGACCGGACGCATGCAATTCGAAACGCGAACTTAGAAGATTATGTAGCGTTTTCGAATTAAGATGTGAAACCAGGTTCAAACTCTTCAAGGTTAGCTTCTCTAAGCTTTTTGTCGCTCCGTGCTAGCAATGTCCTGCTTGGCGAATTTGAGAAGAAAACTGCATGGTGACAGCGTCAGATACACGAGCATGAATATCAAGCCTGAAATAACAAGACGCTCTGGAAGAATCTTACTTATACCACAGTAATGTCGGGAAAATGGTCATCAGATGCCACAGGCTATGCGCATCAACGTATCCCAACCAAGGGGGAAAGTCAAACAACTCCATGCTCATGGCTACCATAACCCAAGCAACGACGATACCGGGAACAATGGCCCACAAGCTCCCCGACTTGCGGTACCGGTCGAAGCTATACCAGGTCCAAAGTATGTTCTGAACGATGCCGGCGGCAACATTGGCAGCGATGTTGTAGGTGTAGTTCCACCGTACGCCCTTGAGATAGGTGATGTGGCCCGCATACAAGAGGGCGCAGAAGAGACTCCATATCCTCAGCACGGATCTGCGCCGAGGCGAGGGACGGTCGAGGCGGAAGATCATGATGGGCGTGTAGTACATGCCGTACAGCACGTTGGCTCCCGCGGCGAAGTAGTCCAGCTCCTCAGTGACCTGGAAATCGCGTGTGTGAAAGATGGCGCTGAAGGCCCAGCTGACGATGCCGACGCGCGCCAGCCAGACATAGAAAGGGAAGAGCGTCCACGAGGGGGAGGTGCCGGCGCGGACCTTGGACAGGCCGCCCCAATGGGCCCAGAGGTTTCCGATGGAGAAGAGCACGCTGACGGGCTCCTGCATGCCGAGGAGGCGGTGGAAAGGCCATTTGCCGTGGAATTGGACGATGGGCAAGTCGGAGGCAACGCGGCGAGAGGTTATGATCCGTTGACAGGTGTAGTCGCATTCGCTAGCGCAATTCCAGAGGAGAAATCGACGATGAAAGGCTGTTTACAATCGTGTTCAGCATTGGACATGGCTTCGTATGAACTCGATACCCCGTCAGAGGGGCCAGGGGAACATACGGATATGCGTTTGGGTTTTGCCCGGCGCGCAGTTTTCGGATCTGCAGACCTGAACCGAGTCAATATGGAAAATAGTTTCAAGCGCTTTTCAGTGCTGGGACAAGAGGCTACCTCGAGACATTGCTTGAATTCAGGCAGCCGATCACCAATGGATGCGTTGACGCTTGTGCAGAAGACAAGGAGTACGGCGAGGCAGAGAAACAGGGTCCGCCTGCCTCGGTTGGAGGTCATCGCCGCAGCATCGATCAAAGGCGAAAGTAATTGGCGCCGAGGAGAGGAAACCGTCCGGAGAGGAATGCCGGAGTTGATGATTGGGAACGCTGTTGTTTCCAACGTACTAGTAGGTTGTTATTTGGTGTAGATGGTTGGAAGTGGTGTCTAAAGACGGCGGCGGCGGCGGCGGGAGGCTCTTCCTCTGCTGCGTCAATCGATTGACCGGGGCTTTGAATGAATACAACGTCAAATACTCCGCAGCACATCAATGATTACCACGGTAGTGGATGGGCAGTAGGTGCAGGTATTCAGTACATACAAAGTCGGTAAGTAGCGCCAAGTTATAGAGGTGATACAGGTACAGGTACTAAGAGCTACGTTCTACCTTAGCGGTTATTCCGCCGCTGGGCTTCTTGTAATACAACTGTACAAGGACATGCTGTAGAGTCCCGGGTACAGATCCCCTCTGGCAGCCCCTGAACGGATGGACATGTAAGGTACCCACAGCCACATAGTGGCTGCGCACCCCCCCCAAATGCGCAGATTTTACACCAAAACTCGCCTTTTTCTTTATTTATTTATTCAAAATCTAGTTAAGTAATTTAGCTAGTTATTTAATTTTCCTATAAAAATCTTATTAAATTTTTTATCTTATTTTTATTTTTATTCTATTTATAGCTTATTATAGAGTAAAATAACTTTAAAATTAATACTAAGTTTTTAAGTATTTTTTCTTAGTATTTACTAGTAAAGTCTACTTAGCTTATTTCTCTTTTATTATTAGAGTAAAAATTCTAAAAAAATTAATATAAATTATTATTTAAACCTTTACAAAACCAAGCAATAGCTATACTAGACGCGATTCGCGATAAAAAAAACTAGAACCTATCTAAATCAATTCTAGGAGGGTTTTTACCCTACCTAATAATACTATATCAAGGCTAAAGCATAAGTAGCGTAGGTAGTAAAAGCCTAAGGAAAAAATAGTATATAATATTTACCCCTAAGCTAGTAATACTAATACTATTATAAATAAACTACCCCCTTTATAAACCTAACCTAGGTCTACTACTAAAACTAGTTAATAGTATTAAAAAAGATTACTATACTAAACTAGTTAACTTTCTCCCTTTAGAATATCTTTACTAGGTTTAGAACGTCTTTAACTATTTTATATATAAGAAAACTTACTCTAAAAGTAATATAATAAAGATAATTACTATAATAATAAAAAAAATAATTTAAGAAGAATTAAAGGACTTAAGTAGACCTATTATAAAGAAAATATAGGTAAATATACTAGTAATAGTAAGAAGCCCTAACTAGTATAGTATTATAGTTAAAAAAATCTTTTTAAAATAAGAATAGGAATTTATAGTTATAACTTATACTACCTTTAAAATAGTTATAAACTAGACTTTAAAAAACACTATCTAAGCTATAAACTAAAAGCTTAGAAACTTAAAAGTAATTACGACTAGAAAACTCCTAAGTAAGGATATAATAATTACCTTTAATAAGCCTATAACTAGGATCTAGAAAGATAAGATATAGGTTTAAGCTATATTTAAGGAGGTAATAATAATAGCTAGGAAATTATATACTATAATTATAAAAAAGGTCCTAGTAGACCTAGCTATAGGAAATAAAGACTTTTTTAAGGAAAAACTTAAAAAAGTAAATAATATTAAGATTATCTAGGTTAAAATACTATAGTCCCTTAATAAGGCTACTAAAAATAAAATAGTAGTTATTAGGGTAGGAAATATAGAGGAAGTAAATAGACTATATAACCTAGGACTTATAGTAGAAGTATAGATTACTAAGTATAAACTATATAAAGAAAAAGTCTAACTAAGATAATACTATAACTACTATAAGTATAACTACCTAGCATAGGTATATATATTAATAGTAAGATATAGCTACTATAAAGCTTTAGTATACCTTATAGGAGAATAAGACTACCTAGCCTTATAAGAGGAAATTCTATATAGATATATTTTATATCTTAGAAACTACTTATTATAAGATTAAACTTACCTAGTTATAGAAAAAAAGTAAAAAAAAGTAAAAAAAACTTACCTTACTTAACTATAGAAATATATAGAGCTAATCTAATAGGTAGTTATAATATAATACTAAGTAAGTACTACCCCCCTAATAAAAAGGCATACCCTTATATAAGCTATATAAGAAGCTAAAGCTAGGTAAGGCTAGCCCCTAAAACTATTAAAAGCTAGCCTTAGCGTAAATATCTAGTTATTTACTAGATAGCCTATATAAGCCTCCTAGGCTAGCTAAAATAGCTTCCTAAGTAACTAGTTATAAACCCTAAACTAAAGCTAGACCTTCTCTATACTAGCTTTATAATATAATTAAAGATCCTATCCTAAAATATATAGAAGAAATACTTACTAGTAAAAACTATACTATAAAGTTAATAAGAATATAATATAGTTATACTATAAAAGGTTAAGTTAGCCTTAAAAAAAGGGCTACTAAGCCCTAGAATAACTCTATACTAGCTAGTCTATAAGTAAGGTTAGACTACTATATATATCTATAAAAAACTAGACTATAATAGATAAGGCCTAGTTATAGGTAAAAATATAAGTAGAATTAAGTAGCTAAGAAGGCTATAAATTTTATTAATATATACCCCCCTAGTAAAACCTAAAGTAGAGTTACTATAAAGACTATTTAGCTTTAATATAACTAATAAAAAAGTAGTTATAAAAGACTTTAATATATACTACCTAGTATAAGACTAGTATAATAGAATAAGTAATAAAGTAGAAAGGTTAACTAAGTAAATAATATAAAACTACCTAAACTTACTAACCTTTAGGGGAGAGTATATATAGTTTTATAATAGAAAATAGGATAGTATAATTAACCTTATATAAGTAACCCTAGAAGTAAATACTATATATAAAAAGTATAATACTAACTTAGTTAAGTCTAACTATATACTATAATAAATAATAATAAGATCCTTACTAGATAACTAACTATAACTAGTCTTAAAATAGAGATAAGTTAATATAAGGATTATAGAGATAGAAGCTATTATAAGATACTACTAGACCCCTTTATATAGCCTTATATTAGTAGTATAACTTAACTAAAATATAAATAAACTATATAGTATATTTAAATTAATAGTAAAAGCTATAATATTATATAAGCCTTTAAGCTATATAAGAGCCCTAGGTAATTCCTTTAAAGTCTATATAGTAAGGAAAGTAATAAAATAGGCTTAATAGAAATATAAAGTAGACTTAACTTTAAATATATAGGAAAATTATAAAATAATAATCTAAGCTTAAAAGCTAGAACTAAGTAAAGAGTTAAAAAATAGATAGCGTATATTCCTAGACGAAGTAAGTAATAACCTAGTAATGCTCTAGAATATCTAAAAATAGGCTAGATTATATAGCTAGAAACTAGTTAAAGCTATAATACTACTACTACTTACCTAAGTACTTAGAGCCTTAGAAAATACTAGGTTTAAGGAAAAAATAGTAACCCTAGTAAAGAAGTTTTTCCTAGCCTCTCTTAATAGGTACTAACTACCTCTATACTAGCCTTTACTAATACTAGAATAGGAAATAGATAAAGCTATTATAATTAAATAAGTTTACCTTAAGATTATATATATAGCTAAATAGAAAATAATAGGCCTAGACTATATCTTACTTAGCTTTATCTAGGCCTATAGTAAGCTACTACTTTACTATTTTATATAAATTTTTAATACTATATTCTAACTAGAGTACTTTTTAAAGTAGTTCTAGTATATAATAGTAATAATACTTTAAAAACTAGGGAAATACTAATAAGACTATAAGATTTTAAAAGGCTAGAAACCTATTTTACTCCTATCTTATATAGGAAAGATACTAGAAAGTATTTTTATAGAGTAACTTATAACTACTTTAAAAAAAACGTAGGCTTTACTAGAAAGGTAAATAAGTAACTAGCATAACTAATTAATAAAAAGGGCTATACTCTTATTATTTAAAATTATAAAAATAATATAGAGCCTAAGTAATACTATATTACTCTTTTAGCTAGATATAGTAAAAGCCTTTAATATAGTTAACTATACCTTCCTAGTTTAATACCTAGCTAAGCTAGGCCTTTTAGGCTAGGTAGTCTAATTTATAGCTATATTCCTTATAGAGAGAACTACTACTTTTTAATTTAATAATAGGAAAATAGAACTAATTTATATCTAAACTAAGGTATTATAAGGATTATTATTCTTACTAATCTTATTTCTTATATATATTAGCTTCTTATATAAATACTTTAAAAATAAATATAGGATCTTAATAGTAGGTTTTATAAATAATACTAACTTTATAGTTATAAAAACTTTTATAAAATAAATAATATACTACCTTAAAGCTATATAAGAGATATACGTATAGTAGGTAAAGGAAATAATAATAAACTTTAAACTTTTAAAGAGTAAGTTAATATATTTCTATAAAAGCCACTAACTATTAAGTATATAAGTCTATATAAGAACTACTATAATTATACTTAAAACTAAAATAAACTTTTTTAAAGTTATCCTAGATAAAAAGCTATAATAGAAGCCCTACGTATAATACCTCCTAATAAAACTCTATTACTAGACCCTAGCCTTTACTAGGACTAGTATATCTATATAAGGGATTACCTTCTAAAAAGTAAGGTATATATATATAGTAGTTATTAAAGCTATAATAAGCTATAATACTAGTCTTTTCTATACGCTAACTATAGATAAAAACTAGGCCTAGGGTATAGCTAAGATACTTACTACTACTTAAGACTAATACCTCTAGAATATTACTAAAGCCTATAAGGCTATACTATAGTACTACTTTAAAGCTAAGACTTTAATCCCCCTTATTAATCTATACCTAAATTAAAAAATAAATAAAACTTTTAGAGCCTTTAACCTTAATAAGATAGAAGGGCTAATTAATATAATAGTTATAAAAGTATAGAATACTTTCCTTAGACGTAGACGCTATAGCCTATTAAAAGAGCTACTATAAAACCTCTTAGACTTAAGTATCTCCCCTACTTTATAGGAGTACTAGATAAATAACCTCTAAGACGCTTAGAAAGAAAAATAGTTAAATATATAGGCTTTATACTAAAAGAAAAATAAACTTAAAGTACTAATAGAATACCCCCTAGACTTAAAGTCTAGAGTAACTATCTAGTAGTATAATAGGCTATATAAGTATAAGAATACTATACTTACCTAGCTCTATATAAGGGCTATAAGACTAAATAACTTCCTATTTAAAAAAAAAGTCTTTAAGGTAGCCTTATTACTATACTATAATAGATATAGTAGGGATATAGTATATTATATACTCCTAGACTACTAATTATCTAAGGATTTATAGCTAGTATTACTACGTAGCCCTAAGTATAATAGTAAAGTATAGGCTTTATTTAACTATAAAAGGACTAGTAAAAAAATTACTAGGATAGTCTTATAATTCTACCCCTTATAATAATTCTAACTAGTATAAATAATCTAGGAGAATAATAATATTAATCCTAAAAAGGGTCTATAATAGTACTATAGTATACTTTTTTAATTTAAATTCTTAGGAAATAAAACTAAAAAATATAATAAAATATAGTAGTTTTATAGCCCTTAGTTAGAGCTACTACTTACCTACTATACTATTTACTTAAGACTAAATCCTTTTTAAAGACCTTAAAACTAAATTATAAAAAAAAAAAAAAATTATTAGGCCTATAATAAAGGCTAGGGTAAAACTAGGTTAAAGCCTACTTATAAGATATATTTATAAAAAAATACTTCTTAGCTTTTTTACTAGTTAGGGTACTCTTAGAGTAAAGGCTAGGTTAGCTATACTTTTAAGCCTAGCTACTATAAAATAGTATAAGATACTTAGAGCTAGTAGCTATAATAGTAACTTAAGGGCTAAGGGTAATAGTAAGCCTAAGACTTTTAGGGCCCTTAAGGCTTTTAGTTAAAGTTACTACTAGAGCTATAACTAAAACTATAATAGGTATACTACTAGATAAGGGGGGGTCTTTAGGGAAATTAAATAAAATAACTTCCTTATACTCCTTTTCCTTTTTATCTTACTCCTCCTTTAAATTAGTATTAATAAAAACTAGGTTAGCTATAGGCTAAGTAGTAGGCTATATAGTTTTAAAGTTAGGACTATATAACTAAAAAACTATAGTAATCTTACTATAAAAGTTAGCTAGACTAAAACTAGTAAACTTAAAAAAAGAAATCTTACTTAGAATAGTAAGGTAACTAAAGATAAGAGGGGGATCCCCCTTAATATAAAAAATCTAAACTAGGTCTAAAGTAAGTATAGCTTTAATAAGCTTTTCTAAAATAGTATTATAACTAGTAATTATTTTTACTATTATAGACTTAAAAGTATTAAATAACTAGGTAGACTTAGCTAAGTTTTAATTAGAAAAATTATAAGTATTAGTAAAAAACTTAATAATTATATTAATAAGGATATTAATCTTTTTCCTTATTATAATTATAATAGACTTAATTTAAGTAATATAAGTAAAAAAATATTTAATATTATTATTATCTTAAAAACTTAAAGCTATAATAAAAGTAATAATAGTTATAGTAGAGCTAGTAAAAGCCTTTTAACTATAAATATTTTTTATAGCCTAAGCTAAGAGGTAGAAATTAATATTATTTAAAAATAATAACTTAAAGGCCTTATAATTAGTTTACTAGTACACGTATAACTTAGTACTAGGTTAAATAATAGTAAAGGTAGGCTAAGAATATTAATAAAATTACTAAATACTTAGTATAGATATAAAGTAGACTTATAAGATAATAAGTCTACTTAGTTAAAGCATAATACGTATAACTATTAATAGTAGTCTCTAGATAGATATTAGTAATAAGCTAAGTAAAACTAAGTTAAAGCTACTAAGGATATTTACTAGGCTAATCCTAGTAACTATTAAACTTATTATTACCTTAGTTTACTAAATAATTAATATAATAATTATAAAAGTTAAGCTATAAGAAAGTAGCGTTATTAGCCCTAGTTAGGGCTATAGTAGAATTATTATAGGGAGAAAATATATTAAAAGTAAGTATATAAAATAGCTTATAAGAACTAAAATAGATAAGTACTAGATAGACTTAGGATTAGGTAGGCCTAAAATACTAAGGAGGCCTAAAAGTAACTATAAGTATAGAAAAAAGGAAGGGGGACTTATAAGAGGGGGTAGGGGGGGGAGATATAAGGTACTAGAGGGGGGAAAGTATTAGGGGGACTTTTTCCTATATAAGTAAGGGGCTAGGTTATTAATTATAGTTACTAATTATATATTATATAATTACCCTATACTTATAATTTCTTAATTAGGTTAGTATAATACTAAGCTCTAGCTTAATAAAAAAATAGGGAAAAGTAAAGTAAGAGACTAATTAATTAAGAGTAAGGGTAATAAACTAATTAAAGGGGGAGAAAATTAGTAAGTAAGTATAAAAACTAAAAATAATAGGATAGCTATAGACCCGTAGTAGAGATATAACGGATACGCTAGGTAGTGGTTTTACCCTATACTCTTAGGGGTTTTTCTACTATACTAACTATATAGGGGCTCTAGAAGCCTAAATAGGCCACTAGCGTAATAATAATAATAATAATATAGATTATTTATATAGTTAAAAATATTATATAAAAATTAATAGCTATAAATCTTAGTATTTATTTAAATATTAATTTTTAAAGCTATTTTAAAGAAAAAATTTTTTAAAAATTAATAATTAA
>JADHZA010000025.1:0-108237 GCA_018831705.1 Torrubiellomyces zombiae | reverse complement strand
GAACTCGGGGTCTTACAGCATGGGCGCAGAGCGGCAACCAATCGATACACAGGTTCCCCCCGACAATGCAGGTCACCGTTACCGTCCGATCAAAGTCGCCATCATTGGAACCGGACTCGCGGGTCTGACCACGGCTTACCTGTTACACAATGACACACAGTCTCGCTATCAAGTCACGCTCTTTGAACAGGTTGGTGGCCTCGAATGACGTACACGCAGCCAGAGAGGTTCACTGACTGGCAGTCCAGGGCAATGCGCTCTCCTTGGATGCTGCGTCCGTTGCAGTCCGGAACGAGACCACGGGTCAGGTTGAACTCATCGACTTGCCTATGCGAGCGTGTGCCGGCGGCTACTATGAGAACCTGATGCGCATGTACGACTATCTGGGCATTCCTCTCCACCCCGTCCGCTTTCTCTTCGTCTTCGCCAGAGCCCGTTCGTCTCACGTACGACCTGACGATGCGTATCAGCCGGAGCAGGCCGGGCAAGTGCCGGGAAGTTACTTCGTTCACGCTTCAAATCTGCACCAGGCCCCTCCACCCTGGCCACGCGCCCGCGGCCTTGTCCTGTACATCCTAGAGTTGTTGTACTTGGTCGTGTGTCATTTCTGGTTCTCCATCGCCTGCTTGCTCGTGCCTTCGGAAGAGACGGGTGAGAGCTTGGAAGCATATCTGCGCAGGATATGGCTGCCCCGTCGATACGTCTCTCACTACCTCCTACCCCTGATGAGCAGCGTTTCGACCTGCTCTCACAGCCAGATTCTAGCATTTCCAGCCAGCGACGTGGTCAATTATAAGAGACTATCTCAGGGGCAACAGCACTACACGATTTGTGGTGGCGTACATCAGGTACAGTCGCGTCTCACAAGCGGCGTCGAGGATATCCGCCTTGGTGCCAGGGTTCTGTCTGCCTCGGGGAATGAGAAGGAAGGCATCCTCGTACGCTGGCAATCCGCAGGCGACGTGAGCGGTCACGTCGACGAGGAGCGGTTCGATCGTGTTGTGTTGGCCGTCTCTCCAGACGTCGCCAGCAGGATATATAGTCCACTGTCAGCAACGCTCACCAAAGTCCCAACGACTCCCGTCGAAAGCTTCGTCCGCGGCTCAGGCAAAAGCGGAGGTTCCATCGTGCCCAGGACAGAATCGACAAGGCAGTGCTCCCACCACGTGCGTGGCCAAATGCCTGCTCAAGTCATCACCTTCCGGACATCGTTCAATCAGGTTGCGCCTAGGACGGAAGCACTGCACACCATGCCTGGTGGTGCGCTGGTCAGCACATGCCCTCTGGACCCCGACGAGGACTCCAAGGGGGTCCTCCAGACAGCCAAGTTCACACGGACATTACGAACGCCAGCAAGCAGAGGCGTCGTCCAACGCATCATGGGCCAGAGTGACTCGGCAGACGGCGGATGGGTCAACGGGAAAGACAGTGTTTGGCTTGCTGGCGCGTGGTGTTGGGACGGTATGGTATTGCTCGAAGGGTGCGTCGTCTCGGCCATGAGAGTAGCGACGGATTTTGGGGTCAGCGTGCCTTGGTGGTCATAGGAAGAGAGTTGGATGCATAAACTTTGATATATTTCCGCTTGTAGAATGGCTTTCCAACTAGATTTGGGCACTTGGATTGAGCAAAATAGATCGACCAAACTCGTAATATTCTTACCTACCTAGGTACTCACATAGGTACGCGTTTGCACCACCGTCTATTTTTCAGGGAGATGCAGTCCTCTACATCCCTCCTTAGCGGCTGAGAATCCACTGTGGAATTTTATCGTACTCCGTACAGCGACAACGCCTTACCTAATTACAGTGAGTGGCCATAAGTCTTCGAACAGCCCCTCCAGTGCAAATAGTGCACAGTACTATGGTATATAGGGTAGTTTATACTGTATTTTTTAATCTATAAATTTAAAGCTAATTTACTACTTTAAATAATTTTCTATTAAAAATCTAATTAGGTAAAAATCTTAGTTTATTTATAAAATATACTAAATACTTTAAAAAAATATTATATCTATTTTATTTAATTTTATATTTAAATTTTAAAATTTATATAAAACTTTTTTTACACTATACAATATATAGTATTAGTAAATTCTCTATTTAAATTCTTATTTTTAAAAATTTATAAAAAAATAAATAAAATAGAGATAAATAAAAAAAACTTATTTTTAATTATTTAATTATAAAAATATTAATATTATTTATTTATATTTTTAATAAATTATATTTATAGTGAGTAACAATGTTTTAAAATAATAGTCTTAAAAATACAGTATTAAAAGTAGGTTTATACATAGTACTGTGCGTTCGCACTGGAGGGGCTTGTTCGAAGACTTATGGCCACTAACTGTAGCGCTCGAGGGTAGACAATTTTCACTCACCTCCTGGTCCATGGCGTCTTATCTCACGCTCCCATAAGAAAGAAAACGGCTTGGTGGCCCGACAGGCAATGCGATGACCGCCGTCATCCTTCGCATCCTAAAGCCATAGCGGCAGGGTATTCAAAAGGTCTCAAAGTCATGAGCTGGTCCTTCTCAGCACGAGACTTTGTCTTGGGCATCGTGACAGGATGCGTCGCCACTATTCTAAGCCTCGCGCTCGCTGCCGCAATATTGCTCCGCGCGAGTGAGAAGTACAATGTTGGTCATTGGAAGTTGAATCTTCAGACGCCGCTTTCGTCTATGTGGATGAACTTGGGGTACTGGCAAGTCAAATCCCCCCTCTATTCCATACAAGGGGTCTGAGATGTTTGACAAGCATGTGAGCTAACGAGCGGCGTTGGCGTGGCGATCATCAGGACAGGGCCAGATGGAAAGGCTATAGAGCATTTTGAGGATGCTTGCCGGACTCTTCTGACGCAGATTCTCTCTGTAGCCGACCTCCTCCCAGCGTCCACTCCGTCACGCCCTTCTGAGGACGAAGATTCCACGTCAATTGCCATTCTTGATCTTGGCTTCGGCTGCGGCGATCAAACCATTGCCCTCACACGGCTGCTCCCCTTCGCCTCTCTTCGCTACGTTGGCCTCACCCTCGACGGCGCCCAAGTTCAGACGGCGCAGCGCCATTTGGATCGCACGATGGCCCAGACATCTGACTGTACCCTCCTGCGGAATTCTTCGTTCCAACTGTTCCGTGCCGACGCAGCCCGACCGGAAACATGGAACAAGCGGATCCTCGATGCTGTCGAGGCGATCGGGGACGAGAAGCACGCGGAGCGATGGATTCTTGCCCTGGATTGTCTGTACCACTTCCGCCCTTCTCGACGGCCCGTGTTTGAACTTGCCAAGGGACGACTAAACGCAGGAGTCATGGCCTTTGATCTGATCTTGAATCCAGAAGCTTCTACATGGGATGTGATCAGATTAAAGTTGGTTGGCGTCATCATGGGCTGTCCACTGCATACGTTCTTAACAGAACAACAATATCGAGAGCAACTCAAAGATTGCGGGTATGACGGCGATGGCATTGTGATGCGTAACATTACAGAGCATGTATTTGCGGGCGTGTCGGGTTATTTGCGGAAGCAAGAGGCAGCTTTGAGCCAGTACGGGATATCTCTAGGAGGGTACAAATTGGCTGGAAGGCTGTTTGAATGGTTTGAGAGATCAGGTGTGGTCAAAGCAGTCATTGTTGTTGCATCCTCAGATAAGAAGAGCAAACGGCGACAACAGCCGAGCTGATGGGACTTGAGGAATAGGACTCTGAGACATTATGAAGGACAAGTCATGTCGGGAAGGAACGTTGCCAAAGTGCTCCGTACTATAGATCATGCTCGGGTCGGCAATAAGATGAGGGCATCGTCGTGGGAGCAATGGTTCTAGAGAAGGTTCCTTTTGTATTCGGCGGTGGCGGAATAACATGCTGGCGAACCTCAGTGTAGATGGCCGGGCTTAGGTCGTTCGATCTCAGCTCGAAGAACGTACGCTCTGCCTTCGCAACGTCGTACTACATACAACGACGGTTACACGACCACTCAGGCCCCCTTGAAGCCAAGTTTGGGACAAATCTACTGTCAGGCCTAAACTCAATGGCTCAACTTAGTCACCCAGAAGCGGGCTCTTGGAAGCGTTCGATTGGGTCCGTGCCCCTGCCTGTGTCTCACAAACCTTGCTTCCACGACGGCAGTTCAGGTGCTCGGGAAGCGGTGGCAGATGGTACAAGAACGGTTCACACCAGCCTAGTATCTACTGTTCTCCCCTCGGCCATCCATTCGCTGGCGCTCTCTTTTTTCCCGCAGCTCTCCCCGGTCTGCAGGGCAGCAAGAACGGATGAGCTTCTCTGGCCAAACTCCGCCGAATGGACCAGCCGGCAGCGTGAGCGAACCGCATGAATCAGAGAAGCCTGTCTCGGGCCGGATGTCCAAGTATCGCGCGAATTCTTCGAAGAATCTGGTACTCGGCCCTACTCGCAGGCATGGACTTGTCGTCAACGCTGCCCACTTTGATCAAGGCAGTCCCTTGACCCCTTCGACTCACGGACAACAATGTTGAAGCATCCAGCAGTTTCTATGCCTTGCATTCTGTGAGATTTCCAAACCATCTGGACCTTGCTCATGCGCATTGGGGGATGGAGGGCCCGGGGAATTGATCATCACCAGGGTTCCCAAGCGAACTAGCCAATGCGCATTTCTTACGTTCTTCAAGGGAGCGTGGAAGTAATGAAACAAAGGTACAATAACGGAGGTACCGTTGCAATGGCATATCGAAAGCTTTCTCGGTCTTACAGAAGTAAAACATACGGAGGTCACAAGGAGCAGGGATTCCTTGAAAGGCCAAGGACTGTATCCACGCCATGCCCCAGGGCATTTCTGTCCTTTCAACAGTTTCTTTGATACTACATTCCTTATTCGATTACATGCCCGGATCACTACTGCTGGCTAGGGAGGCCGAAATCGTTCAAAGCAACCAGACGGGATTCAACTCGGACCTGGGAGCTGTCGTTGGTGGATGAAAATGCTGGCATGACGGCAACCACATGTTGAAAACGTCTCCAACGTGGTCTGCATGCTCTGATGTTCAATATCGGGCATCTTAAGCTCGTCTAAACGCGTCCAACAGCGATGTTTGCCAGGGATGTTTGCTTTGATCCGGAGAGGCGCCGACTCCCTGGCCTCTGAGAGCAGTCACCCGAGTTGGGAGTATGATCGGACATGTTGGGGTTTCACGGAGCATCGAAAAAGTGAACCCGTCAAGCTCCCTTGTCCCGCGAAAAGCTTTGGCATGTGGTATGTGGTGTACCAGCCTTGCAGATGGGAAAGGTCGTTGGGACCTACTTACATGATGCATGGCCATGGCTGTCCTGGCAAACTTGCAGACAAGGGCCGAATATGCTCTGCTCACGAGTCTTCTCCACTGGACGCGGCGGTCACGCTCTTGTCTGACTTGCCTAAAGTCGAAGCGGTGACTGTCCAGTTCATGCGCGTCATCAAACCGGTCATGTCAAACTGAAGTCGGCCGAGTCGGGTTCGAGGGCCCTGACGCAGGCCCGGTGAGGATATCCAACATGTACAGCCGATGTGTGGGTAATCCTTGGAGGTTTCACATCGCATTTTCCGTATGCTGGCTAACAACGTTTCTGTTACTAGAATAGAAATTGTTTCTTCCATGTTCCTGGAAGATCTCCCGCCAAAGAGGTGCAGAGTCCCGATGGGTTAGCCCTGGGCGATCTCTCGTCCTATAGCGCTTACAACGCATCACTCTTCGCTGCCAAACCTCGTCCTCGGCCCCGAAAACAAAGTCTCTTACTCGCCAACGATGATTCCCGCCACCATTTTCGGTCCCAACTGCTCGACGGACGAGCAATGACCTAAAGTAGCGTTTGTGGGGTATTAGCGGCTTGCGGAGTCGTCTGGTGGCCCTCCCGCTGTCTATTTAGCATGGAAGTGAGAAGCAAGTTGGGGCCACTGGCGTCCTCGCGGGCGTATCCCGGCCCTACCCGTTTGTTGGGATGAAAAATGCGGAGAAGAAGACAATAGAAGCAGAGCCGAGCAGGAGCGGGTGACGGATCCCGCAAAACAGGCAGACCACGGACACGTGCATCCGGCATTTCACGCCAAAAACGCGCGACGGCTTCATGTCAACGACGAGACGCATGTCACCTCGTCACCCGTGCATAAGCAGCATGCAGAATGCACCTGTCGTCGGTTTGCAATGACATGTAGGCTTGGAGCATGTGGAGTAGAAGGTGCATGTGCAATGCGAGCAGATGTCAGGTCCGAAGTGGACGGCCAGGCCTGCAATTTACAGGTCCCGGGCATGGGACGGATGACCATTATTGAAGTTTCTTGCAGCTGAGCTTGACTTTAACGTCTGGCAGGTGACCCTGAACTCTGTTGCGAAGTTACAGATGCTTCTCAAGCCAGAACTGGGATGTTTCTGGAGCATATCTCGCCTTCATCGAGCAATTACTTGAAACTCAAATGAAGGCGAATCAACAGTCGACAACGGCCGAAACGTCACCCGGGCAAAACCCACATGGCCGTCGCAGGCGTCGGAACCCTCCTTGAAGTATTGCAAGTATGCCTCCGTACCTGTATGCTTTCTCCCCTCGAAGCAACCCACCCGGAAGAATTGACCCCCTGAAAACGGCCGAGGCGGATGACCACCAATCTTGGTTACCCATGCAAGCTTTGATTTCGGCCATATTAGCTTCAGGAAGGTGTCGAGGGTACTGGCGGCGCTTGCGGCTTTGTGGCATCCATCCGGTGTGGCAGCCAAGACAGGCCAGCCACGTACGAAAAGAAAGCCCACTGTTGGCATTCCTCCCCAACGCACACGGACGCCATTCTTTCCTTGACCCGGCAGGCTCAGGCACCCTCCCGCTGCCCACAGCTGTGCCCGGTTGCGACAACGGGCTGGCACATGGACCCCTGGCTAAAACTCTCTATCCTGTCCGGGCGCGTGGGGGTGGGAGGGCCATTACCAAGTCGGGCTGCTTGGCTGCTCGTCCCTCCAAACAGAGTTCAATTTACACTTGCGCGGGGCCGTACCGGATCATCAAGACACAACGGCCAATCAGAGTTTCCCGTTAGCTAGGGGACTACCAGAAGTCTATGCCGTCGTCGACAACCTGCATTCAGCTTACAAGGAAAGAAAAGAACGGGAAATGGCTATCGATGTGGCTGCGGACGTTGACGTCGTTGGTCAAATTCCATCAAGGTTTTTCCAACGTCTCGTCTGTATGACTGACAAATCCCAACACCATCCTCCTGGACACGACTGAACCCGCTTCAACGGAAATGGGATGCTTCGCAGCACTGGGAGCTGTCTCTCTTAGCGCAGAAAAGGTAGTAGTAGAAGTCCGCTGCCATTGTCACACCCCTTGCTGATTACCTCCACGTTTGAGGCATCTCACGAGACCCAACTACTGGACCGAAGGAATCCCGGAGCTAATACCACCCCCCCCCAGGTGCTGCTTTCATGGATCCAGCCTGTGCGTTTCAATAAAGCTCTTCTCGGCCCGTCAGCCACGGACATTCATCGGGGGGGGGTGCGGTGGATCTCTGGATGTGGTCGCAACCCCGGAAAGTTGAAGGCCAGCTCAGCCAGAGAGATCCGGGAAAGCGTATATTGCTGGAGATCATAAAAGTATATATATCGTTGAGTTGCCATCATGTTATCAAAAGGCATGACTGAATCTCAGCCGAAGTTCGCCAGTCCAAGGATCACTCTCCTTGCGTCCTCTCCTTGTCTTCTTCTTTCTTCAGTTCCCTTTCAAGTCTTTCTCGGACCTGGCCGTCTGTTCCTTTCATATATCCATTATACCACCTGTCTCATCCTCGGAGATGCGTTCTCTGTCCGCCCTCGTTGCCCTCTTGGGGGCTGGGGCTGCTCTGGCTGCTCCCTCGAAACTTGTTTTGAGAGCTGCACACACAACAAATGGCTTCACCATTGCTTCTCCGGGAAACAAGTTTGACGTGGTGGTGACCAAGAAAGACACCATCAACGGAACGTATCATCTCAACAACCCCAAGGTGTTCTCCATCGCCAGTGAAGCGGGAGCCATTCCAGGCAATCTGCCCCTGCAGCTCGTCAATAACTTCTCGGGTGGCAAAGTCAACTGCTACGTGGTTGGCCTCGACTCCAATGGCAAGATCGCCTTCCTGAAAGCCGATGGCTCATTGTCCTATCCTACTTCTGGTGGTTCTGCAGTACCCGTACCTGTCAAGGATAACGTGGCCATCCCCCTTCCCGCCAAAGGACAAACCCGCAAGATCACCCTCCCCATCACCATGACGTCGGGTCGCATCTACTTCGCCGAAGGCCAGCTGCAGTTCTTCACCGTGAAGATCCCCGGTGGCGATGGCCTTGTTCAGCCTTCTATCAACAATCTCAAGGACCCCAGCTCGAACCTGAACTGGGGATTCGTCGAGCTGACCTACACCAAGGAGAAGGCTATCTGGGCCAACATCAGCTACGTCGACTACGTCGGCATGATTCTGAGCATGGCTTTGTCCTGCAGCGGCAAGTCTCCCCAGATCACCAAAGGCTTGGACGCTGGCGCCGTCGGTGCCATCTGCAGCGGCCTTCAAAGTCAGGGGGCCAAAGACGGACGTCCCTGGAGCCGCATGTGCATCGCCAACACAGCCGGAAAACCCCTTCGCGTGCTTTCACCCAACGACTACGGGGTCGTCAGCCCGAACGACTTTGCCGATTACTGGCAAGGTTATGTTGATCAGGTCTGGAACCGCTACAGATCGCAACCTTTGACGGTCCGACTGCAGGGGAACTCCCCCGATGTCAAGTGCCGCGTGCAGGGCGACCTCATGACTTGCGATGGCGACAACCGTGGGTATGCCAAGCCGACAGCGGCTGATATCTGGGGATGCGACAGTGGCCCCATGCGGGTGCAGCCCGGAGACAACGACGTTCACCTACGAGTAGTCCCCAGACTGTGTGCGGCTTTCCACCGAAGCACATTGCTGCTGGCTGGTGGCAACGTTCAGCCAAGCCTGGACTCGTCCTACTACTACAAGAATAACCCGACCAACCACTACAGCCGCCTCATTCACGAGCACCAGATCGACCACCGAGGCTACGCCTTCCCCTATGACGATGTCAACCCTGACGGTAACGAGGATTCGTCGGGCCTGCTCTCATGCGGTCAACCTACTGCTCTGACGGTATATGTGGGCGCCCCTCCCCGTTAAAGAGGCAGAGAGCCTGAGCCTCCGTGGCTTTCGGAGGTCAGCAGCGAGACGGGCTCTCGTTCGACAGCAGCTGAGCTGAAGCTCTTCTTTTGTATATAATTCATGGTCTACCTTTTGCGTATACACACACGTACATATGGGCTGGCAGAAGAAATTTTGAGACCTGCACAAATGATGAGGAACGAGTACATATGGGGCTTGGTGACGAGAGAAGAAAAAGTTGTGGTTCACGCTGGCTCGACTGCAGATTACTTAGCTATCTCAGCAACCTGAGTAACGAATTGAACACATTGATTGTTTCCAATTGAAACGGCATCGAACTTTGTCATGATGCGTAGCACCGTGCATACATGCTAGGACTCTGGTGCGGCACTGGCACCGATACATCGTGGGAGCGACTGTCAGGGGCATGAGACGTTTGTATGTACGCGAATATTAGGCCGAGGCGGCGCCGTGTGTTTCGACATGCAGGTGTGAGTGAGTGATGGTCGGCATATGCAGGTACGGAAGCAAAGTCAGCACCCTAAAATGTTCCCAGGCACCTACGGGGATGGTGTTGTCATTCGTTGATTGGTGGCCACAGTGCATAAACGTGCATCGCGTGCATGGAAGGTCGCAACGGGCAATCTTTAGGTATCGGAGTTTACGAGCCATCCGAAGCAACCCCCTCAACATGGGGGAGCATAAGAGCATGTAAAGATAAGACATAATGCCTATTGAACGAGCGCGAAGGATACTCGCCTTCAATTTCCGTTCTTCATATTGCCTCTCAGGGTTGCCCGGCAGTTGAGCAGTAGGCAATCGAGATACGGTGGCGATATCTGAACCTTGTGCTAACGATGCTTCCCCCAAGATACCTGTCCAAACCTCTGCCAGCTTGTTAAGGGTAGTTCTCGGCACGAAATTTGAAGATTCTACAGCAAGACATCCACCTTCAAAAAGATCAGCCAGGGCAGCTTCGAGGCCGCTGTCTCCAGCCCTAGTTGCCATGATCTCGTGTGCTTCCAGATCTCGACGCAAGAAGGAAAGCTCCCGGTCAGCTCCGCAGGCGATGACCTCGCAATGATGTACGATCCGCCGGAGACGTATATACTCTGGCATTCTTCTCGGCAACGGCATGCATGAACGAAGGCGTGTGATGCTCGAAGTCAAGTGAGGCAATCGCAATTGGGTACTTGCTTTGCACGGCAACGGCTTGATCACCGAACGAACGAACCCACCGATCCATACCGATGGCGATCAGTCATCTGACCTTTTTGCAGAAGTCATCTTCAGATTCAGTCACCTTCTGGAATTCTGCGGACGAGAGCCTCGGCAGTGGGCGTTGAGGGCGCGATATGCCGGATGAAAATCCTGGAAACGATTCTTCTAGATGCACGGTCGAGCTGACGAACAACCCCTTGAAGCGCTTCTCCCACGGCCAAAGAGAGATGGCATCTGCGGCCATGTCAACGTGCGTGCAGCCAATCACTGCGACTATTTCCAGCTTCCAAAGCTACTCGAACTGGCGATACAAGTCTGTAACGTGAACGCACGGCCCCGGAAAGGTATTAGGCTGTCCACCTCGATGATGACAGGTTCACAGTACCCGCTTGAAGCCAACAAAAATCTCTTTCCACAGAAAAATAAGCTTTCGCATCATCGTTTCGGTACCCATGCTTCGAGCCGCGAGGTACTAGGAGTTGTCTAGTGTCCCATGACAATGCCGTTCTCCTTGGTCAGCCCAGTGACAGGCCAGGTTCGCAGAGCATTTGCTTCATGGACGGATTTTCATACGCGACCAGACTTTTACCTTCGCTGGTCCGCAACTACCTTGAGGTCGGGTAGCTCCTCTCTGAGAGAGGACTCTTCGTTTGACCTATCCACGACGAAGGCGGCTGGAGGACAAGCTATCGCGAGATGGTCACTGAACGGCCCCGAAGATAGCAGTATCGCAAGTCGTCATCGGTTCGAGGGTACTAGCTTTTTTTGTTAGAAGTCGCAGGCGGGGCCTCCTGCTCCAGTATCAGGCTTACGGTCAGGGGACGGGCCAAAAGGCCTTTGCTATTGTTCGTGGTTTCGTAGATGCTTGTACTTGGAGGATGCTGGTCTTACATACTCTTGGTAGCCGATCGGGGCGACCTCTCCGAACACACGAGCACGTGCTGTATTACTTGTAATGATTGATGATGGTGGTGGGCGATACGGGGCACAGGATCTTGAGACGAAACTGTGGTTCCTCGTTGGCTCTCAATCCCAGAAGCATCGATCAGCACCTTGGTGGTAGGGCGCACAGAGCCAGAGGTCCATCTGCTTGTACGAGTGATGTCCAACCAAAATAAGCTTGACGGACTTTTACGCTAGCTGCCCCAATGGTCCCGCCGCCTCCTGTTTTGGCAGGGGCGCCAAGAGGCTAAATTACTGGCTGATGGAGAATTACGTGTGAGGGGGTACATGTAGGTACGCTGTGCTGCCTTACCATTCGCCTGTCAGAGCTGTGCTTGGGAGATATTGAAAGGAACAGAAGAAGTAGTGCATGTGACGGAATAAAGGATAGACAACAACGTGTTCCTTGGCAAGCGATATCCAATCAATGATGGGCATTGGGCATGTATATTCGAAGTATGTGTAAAGGTAATACGTAGAGGTAGAATGCGGAAGTGGGCATCCATCCTCGTGTTGGCATTTTCGACGGTCGCGGACGGGCAGGACGGGGTGGCTGTCGCAGGCCCCTGGGTCCCGTTCAGCCACTCGATTGCCCCTGATGGCGGGGGCACAGGCTGCTGTGAAATACGGGAGCACGGGAGTACATGTATGGACAGTGATACTTCCAAGACATCTATGTACTTCAAGTATCCGAGCGCCTGCTGGAACACCGAGGAGCAGGCCCAAGCGCTGAGAATTGACCAAGCAAAAGGCAAGCAATGATTTGGCCCTGTGAAACCCGTCTCGTATACCAGGCACACGATCCGATACTGCTCCTCCGCGGACGTAGCGACCCCTACCTAGGCAGCACTGGCTGTAAGATGTAATACTTGCATATTAATTCCGATACATGTAGGCGACTTACCTGTATTTAGTATATTACGTACAGCGAATGCATGGCCTGCCTGCCTGCCGCCGCGCTGCCTAGAATCCGACTTCGAGGGATCAACGAACGGTTGCATCAACATACGGTGCGCCAAGAGAGAGGCTGAGTTTCCAACTTGACAGTTATTAGGGCGATAGCAAGGGATGCCGCACTCGTTTTCCTACATGTACTTTCGCAGTAATCCATACACCTAGGTACTAGTATTCGCCCAAGTAGATACGCAGTGATAGGTGTTAGGTACAATAGCTACGTGCCTACCTTAATTACAGGCGCTCATCCTCCCCTGGATAACGTACATAAGGCACATTAGGCGCGGAGCAAATCAGGTACATTGCATATTTGCTAGATTGATTGGTTGCTACATGAATCCAGTCGTCTTTCGTGTAACTCAAAGTGCTGCAACTGTGTACCTCCAGGTACCTTGCTCCGTAACACCTGAACTAAGGTACGCGGTAAATGCACCCCCATGCATACCAACCAAGTTCTCGACGTCAGTCGATTTAACCGCCTCCTCAACCTCGCCTCTTGCAGTCCGTTCCTTTCAACCTTCTTTAACTTTGCCTTTAACGTCTACCTCCAGACCATCGTTTAATTTCCCCATTGTCATTCTCTTCGTCTCCCACCTTTCACTCGTCGTCTTTGTTTGCCTTCACTTCTCGACGACTTGTCGACAGCGACGACCGACTCCTTTCCAACAGCGTCAAGGGGACGCATCAATCTGGTGGCCCTTGACGGAAATTTCAAACACCCACCACTATTTTCTTTCTCTTCTCCTGAATCTTTTGCAACCATGGTTCTGACAAAAAGACTCGACCGCGCCGTCCAATGGGCAGGCGAAAAGATGGGGTCAGAGGTGAAGACGACGCACTCAGACGAATTCCAGCAGCTCGAGGCGCAGATGTCGCTTCGTCAAGATGGTATGACCGATCCATCATTCTCTACGTAAACAATTGCGGAGAGATGGCTAATCTGAGGCAATCATAGGCATGGAACGCCTGCAAAAGTCTTCATCCGTCTACGTTAAATGGATCTCACGTCGCTGCGATTCTTCCGAGGACAAGAGCCGCGGCATCCCTCTCGCTGTCTTGGGAGGCTCCATGGTAGCCCACGGTAACGACTTCGAGCCGGACTCGGAGTTTGGTAACTCTCTCGTCTCCATGGGTCGGGCCCATGAACGCATCGCAAACTTGCACAACGGCTATGTCGAACAAGTCAATTCAGACTGGCTTCATCATTTGGACAGAAATGTCGCCATGATGAAGGAGTATCAGGTACGTCGCGGACAAGAGCCCTCAAAGCTTCACAATTTCGAGCTGAGACTGATGTTCATGCCCTTGTCTAGTCTGCGCGCAAGAAGCTTGAAAATCGACGCCTGGCCTACGACGCCAGCATGGCCAAGATGCAGAAGGCTAAAAAGGACGAGTACAAGACTGAAGAGGAAATGAGAGCGAGCAAAATGAAGTTCGAAGACGCCAAGGAGGACGTGCTCAGTCGGATGCAGGACATACAAGACAGCGAGGCGGACTCCATTGGAGCCCTCACGTCTCTGTTGGATGCGGAGCTGGCTTACCATGAGCAAGCAGCCGAAGAGCTTCGGCGCATTCGGCAGTCTTGGGCTGTCCCCAAAGCACACGCACCATCTTCCGCCTATGACGATCGTATCCAGGTTCCGCGAGCTCGATCCGACACCGCCCGATCGTGGCATGACAGTTCGCAGATCATACGCTCTCAGGATGTCGGCTCGTCTCCCGCAGTCGATAGGACGCCCACTCGACGACAGCCTATTGCTTCGAAGCCGCCGCCACCGCCTCCTCCACCAGAATCATCTCGGCCAACTGCTATACGGGCGTGCACGTTCTCGGGACGAACCTCGACGCCTGCGACAGCGAAAGCCACAGTTCTGACCAGAGTGCCCACAGACACAATTGCACATGGCTCCTATAGCGAAGATGCTTTCCGTGATGACGAGTCTGTGGCTAGCAACGATGGCAGTAGTGGCTGGGGCAACCGCAGCGCAAGCTCCACGACCAGCTACGATAGTTTTGGCCGGGTGCACAGTGCCCAGGAGATGAAGAAACCATCGGTTCCGCCGCCTGTGAACAGAGCAAAGAAACCGCCGCCACCACCGGTGCCCGCTCGAAGGGCCCATGTAAACTATTAGTTGCGCGGGTCGCATCTGCGGTGGACGATTTGCTTGTGTGGGGAAAGTCATCACTGAGGAAACGGGAGCGGTTGCCATTGATTGGTGGTCTTTTAAGCTATTGTAGGACCAAGAAGAGTAAATTCTACTGCACGATCGGTTGCGTCATAGAAAATCTTTTCGAGCCATACTTTGTACCACGCGTTAAACTGCATCTTCGTAGAATGAGATCGCCTCGCTGACATTGTTGAACTCGGTTTGCGGCGTGCACAATCACCTACGTAAGCTGCCGCCTTGATATCACGTGCCAACATCAGACGTCATGCGCCGATATCTTTCAACGCGTCAGCGAACTTCGCGTTGGTTCCCGATGCCAGTCAGTCCTTCGATTTAAAGCTCTTTACCTCCCTGGTGTGCTATCTGCACCTGGGCGAAACCTCGTCATGACTACAGAGGATGACCGATATCGCCAATCAAGCCAATTCCGTCTATGGTCCTTCGCGCCATCGACCTTGCAGGAACTCCGAAGCAAAACGAACACCTTAGCCCAGCAACAGATCTCACTGCGAGCAGATGCCAGTCCCGACTTCCTCACGCCCAGCGAGGAGCTGCAGCTGGTGAAGTTCTTCACCGCGGAGCTCATTCGCGCGGCACAGTTTTGCGAATTGCCGACGGAAATTCGGTCTACGGCAGCCATGTTCTTCAGAAGATTCTACATCAACAATTCGGTCATGACATACCCCCCTACCGAGCTACTCAAGACTTCGCTGTTCTTTGGGTGCAAGGCGGAGGGTTTCTATATCCGACTAGGCAAGCTGGCGGAGAAGTTTCCCAACACAACGAGCGAGCAAATACTGGCGGGGGAATTCCTGCTCTGTCAGGGTGTGAGGTTCGCATTTGACGTGCGGCATCCCTTCAGAGCTCTAGAGGGCGCTATCCTCGAGCTCAAGAGGAAGCTTCCGGAGGAGCAGTCTCGTGTCAATAACGCCCATGCGTACGCCAGAGAGTTCTTGAAGTTTAGCGCGCTGCTCACGGATGTCTACTTCCACTATGCACCGAGCCAGATAATGATGGCTGCACTGCTCATCGCTGACTCAGGCCTCGTCGATGTCTTGCTTCCGAAACCTACTCAAGATGGAAATACGGACGATCCATCCATAGGCGCGCACACTGATATGCATGAGAAGATGATGGGTAGCATCGAAAGCTGTCGGGCCATGCTCGAGGAGGAATCTCCTGCAAGGTCGACTGAATATTGGGCTACGGCAAGTTTCGACCATATGCCACCGTTGGCTTTGACTTGCTGACCTTGTGGTAGCCCGACGTCGCAAAACTCATGAAGCCGCTGCGTAGGAAACTGCAAAAGTGTCGTGACCCAGATAGGGCGGATCTTGTGGCTTTTCAGAGGACGCGTCGTGAACAAGCAAACTCCAAGCCGAAAGCAACCACTCAGTCTAATGACGACGCCGCCGTTTTTGGGGATAAAGATGCCAGAGATTCGAAACGACGAAAGGTCGAGAACAAGGACGACGTCTTTGGGCCAGCACTATGAAAATCTGCTCTTTGGCGCTGCTAGACAATTTTATTGTTGCAACTCATTTACAAGTGCTGCTCCTGTCCAACGCAGCTTCATCTCTCGGCCTCGTGTCCTCTGGCCATTCCCGAGCATTCTCCACGACGGCACCAGAAGTTGACAATGGGTTCCAGGCGGGTACACTTTGAATCAGAACAGAGGCAACGGTGCTGAAGTCAGAACTGGACAAATCAGGGCATGTCCCTCGTCCCGGATGGCCAAAACTTGAGAGAGGGGGCTCATGGTGGATTAATCCAGCCTCCAGATTGCCTTCACCTGGGAGGATGGCAAGGGATCTATGAGGTTACCAGAGGCCCGGTACTGCATGCTGAGCTTGCTGTTCCTATGGACTGATCCTGTGTTGTGTGACGTTGAAGCCTCAGCCACTACTACATATCAGCTCAGTGATGAGCACACCAGGGCAAGTGGCTGCCCAAGGTGGACTCTAGCTGTGACTGCCCTATCTCTGATGGCAGGGTCAATAACGCCGAACTTTTGTCGCAGCTTACGAGCCTGCGCTCTTGTCAGCTGGAAGGGTGGAGGTCCTGATCGTACCGTGGTTGCTATTCTCGATGTCCACAAGGAAAATTGATGGCAAAGTTGGAGGAAAACGTGGGACGCCCAAAAACAATCTAGGGATATGTTACAAAAGAAAGTCCCTGAGCTAGATCAACATAGTCATGATCGGTTCATTTCAAACTGAACGTTTGCCTTGCTGCCTGCTTATGAGTTTTGCTAAGAATTTGTCCCGTAACGTTGCCACTACAAGAATATTTATGATTCGACTGATTCGACTGATTCGTTGTTAGAAACACTGTTTTCACCGTATCGCAAGCGTCGGGGCGGAGCGTTGTCATCCACATATTGATAATCGAACAGCAATCGACGGGGTGCTAGCAGCCGTGAAATAGAACGCCAAAGAGAATTTGCCCATAAGCCGGCAGTAAAGACAGATGAAAGACGTTCGTCGCCAGCTGGCAGTTCATCATCATCTCTAGGGTAGGCTTTGACAAACAGCTGAAGATTGGCGCCGCCAAGCGGTGAGACCCTTGCATTGGCAGGGTTTGCAGAAGGGCCCGAAGATCCGCGAATACTGCTAAGTGGAATTGAATGTGGCGTCATCTTTCAACTCTAATTCCTCACCTCCTGTCCTCACAGGACTTCACATTCTCGCTATTGATCTATTCAACATAGGAGGAAAATCCTCCTGTTCATCTCGGCGCCTGCCCCCAATTGCATCCCCCCGGCCGGCAGGGTACGGCCACGTCAGGCTAAACCCCCATCTCGACGGATACTTAAGTCTCGCAGCCCCCCCCAAAACCCGACACCTGCCCGACACAGCTCGACGGGCGCTTTTGTCGCCAGGCTGTACAAAGCGTCCTTTCCGACGTTGCGATTCCCCGTCAACCCGAAGTTTCTGTTGCTCGATAACCTCCATTCTTGTGCTCCTGCGTAGAGCAGTCGAACGGCCTTCTCAGCATATGCGCTATCATCTGTCTTCTTCACGAGAGCATTCGAAGCTCCTGCCCATTTGCGAGACACTTTCGGCGATTCTTTGCTCTTCCTTCATTTCCGAGACAAGTCGGTCATGAGACGTACAGCCGGACACTGACCAGCTTTCCCCTTTCGATCGACACTCGAATCCTTGTGCAGACCAGCATCTCTACCACCTCGAACATTCCCATTGCGGGATTATCTGGCCAGAGCATTGTAGTCGAGGTGTCCTACTAGGGGCCACCTTGCCACCAAACGACAAGGTGGATTCCGCCCAGTCTATCGCGGCCACCCCCGGTGCCTTACAAAGTCTCTCGTGGCTACTCAACGGCACCCTTGCCAACATCTCCACCGCCTTCCACGGGTCCAACGAATACATATCCGAGACTCTCGGTATCCCGGCTGGACTCGTGTATAGCAGCGTTGCCGCCCTTGTCGCGGTGCCTCTTACTATGTCGAGATATGGATGGTCGCTTGGTCGCGAGCAGAGTTCTCCCTACAGCCTGTCGACGGGGGGTGGCCCGGCTGTGACTGATGAGGACTTCAGCTATATTACGTCACAGGATTTGAACGATCCAACGCTGAACATTGGATCGCGTCCCGCGGCACCTGTGATCGAGGACGATATCCTTATCATCAAGAGCCATGGCGTCACATATCCCATACATTTTCCGGCATACAGCATCGGTGACGGGAGGTTACGAGTTCGAGATGTGAGAAACCGTATCGGTCTGGTCATGGAATTGTCAGAAAAGGCCACGCGACGAGTCAAACTGTTGTACAAGGGCTGCCCGCTGAGGGAGCTCGATGTTTCTGTCCGTGACTACGGCATAAAGAACAAGAGCGAGCTGATGGCTGGATCGTCTGATATGCGGGACGACAGCAGCCCGTCAGAGGGGGAGATGGTTGTTGTCGAGGGACCAGCACGCGAGTCACATTCAAGTCGCCGTCGGAAGAAACGTTCCAAGAAAAAGTCTAGCAAGGAGGGCGAGGACTCGGCGAGCAGTCCCCGTGGCAGCGCCTCCAACGTTGATGGCCCCAGCTCACCCTCTCCTCCCATGGCTGCCGCAAAAATGAAGAAATTGGACGAAATTGATGCGGAGCTGACCACGAAATATTTGCCCCTGTGCCTGCAGTTCAACGCACGCCCGCCATCAGACCCCAAGAAGCGAGAAGAAGAGCACAATCGCCTTTCCGAGACGGTGCTCCAGAACATTCTGCTGAAGCTAGACGAGGTGGAACCCGAGGGCATACCTGAGGTCAGAGTGAGACGGAAGGAAATAGTGAAGAAGGCGCAAGACATTCTGAAAAGCTTGGACGTGGCGAAAGCAAAATCATCCTGATTCGCTCTTAGCCCGTCTCCGAGTAATTGTGTTAAACGATTACAACAGATACCGTTAATATCCTTCCCCCCAGATCCGGTGTCGCCAAAGATTTTGGAACATGAATCGATCGCAAACACCAGTCCTATTCGAGCTGTGGAGAAACCGAGTGTTCGATCAGGACTCTTCCCCAGGATACTATGTGTGTCCACCGGCTTGGGTAATTACAAGACATATATGTTAGAGCATGCATGGGACGGACGTGGACGCTCAGATTAGATATCACTGACATTCATGATACATTCAAATCTTTGCATCATTGGACCATCGAAATGACTTGTACCACATTTCGGGCTCTGCCATGACCTTACGGCTGTGTGTACGTCTGAAACCGCAGATAGATAGGTATACCCTGCCGCTAGACTCAGTGACTGCGGTGACAGACTGCAATGTGACAACCTTGTCACCGCCGATGCAGAGCGGAGCGGTAGAACCTCGGAAATCCTTGGTAGGTCTACCAGCCCTAAGATAAGTCACTGCCAGCGCCCATGGTTCGCTTGGCCCTAAACTGCGCTTGTCCTGATCAGGCTAGCCAAATTCCTGGCACAGAACCGCCGCACAACGAGCCCCAAGCGGAACTTGGATTTTCTCGTAGTGTCGCGATTTCACCAACTCTGTCCCAAGGACGACTAACCCTCCAGCAACACAGCAGGACATTCTCGCCGACCGCAGGTAGAGAATTTCTGTGTCTTGGTCGCCGCCAGTCTTTCTTTTCTCTCAATCAACAGAGGAGAGTCGGTACGATGTCGTCGTTCGAGCCGGTTGTGAGTGGACCATACATCTTCGATATGTCCATTTGTGGTGCGATCGGGAGAGGGATTCGAAGGTTGCGGGCTCTAGAAGTCATCACCGACAGAGTTGGGTCGCAAGACTTGTGACCGAATTACTGTCTAGACTTCGTCCTTCTGCCGGAGAAGTTCCTCTCTATCAACCACGGAGGCCTTCAGAAACGAGGCTAATTTTGTGAATCGAAACAGGTTGTCATCGATGGCAAGGGCCACCTTCTCGGTCGTCTCGCCAGTATCGTTGCTAAGCAGCTCCTCAACGGCCAGAAGATCGTAGTCGTCCGCTGCGAGGCCCTCAACATCTCGGGCGAATTCTTCCGAGCCAAACGTACGTTACTCGAAACTCGGAGAGGACATTTCATGCGATCACTGTCTCGAACCCTGGCGCATGAATTCAGGATCAAAAAGGCAAACAGGAATTTTGAAATAGGCCGCTGACCAGCGAATAGTCAAGTACCATGCCTACCTCCGAAAGATGACGCGATACAACCCTACTCGTGGTGGTACGTTGATGTGACTCGATTCCGGCCTTTACTGGAACGTCTGCTCATAGCGTGATTTTTAGGTCCCTTCCATTTCCGCGCCCCCTCTCGCGTCTTCTACAAGGCTGTCCGCGGCATGATTCCTCACAAGACAACCCGTGGAGCCCATGCCCTTGAGCGCCTCCGCGTTTTCGAGGGAGTTCCCCCTCCTTTCGACAAGCAGAAGAAGATGGTCGTTCCCCAGGCGCTCCGTGTTCTCCGACTGCAACCTGGTCGCAAGTACTGCACCGTCGGCCGTCTGAGCCACGAGGTTGGGTGGAAGTACCAGAACGTCGTTGCTCGGTACGTGACCTCCCTGGATGATGTGGTTTGAGGCTAGATTACTAACATGTCTCTCAGACTGGAGGAGCGAAGAAAGGCCAAGGGCGCCGCCTACTACGAGCGCAAGAAGGTTGCCGCGCGACAACTTTCCGATGCCAAGAAGAAGGCTTCTACGAAGAACGAGACGACGAAGGCGCTTGCCGCATATGGCCACTAAGGACCCGGTTATTTCGAACGATCCCGGCAGCGTTGGCCGGTATTGACATTGCTCAGGCGGGTCATTAGATTGGTATGGTAGGTTACGGCGGGCTCGACTTTTACTCTCGGAAAGATGTCAAGGGCGGCTCGCGGGACGGGTGGTGGATGATTACACTCAATTATTCTACAAGCGCAACAGGATCAAGCTCAAAACACACACACATGATGAGGATGGTGAGGGGCCAAACGAGCTGCTACGAAGGAGTCGCGGCATCGTGATGAACATCTGGGCTTGATGGAGGTTGTCTTGCACATGTACCGAAGCGGCTACAAGTGATTTTGCGGAATACTCGGAGTAGAAAAGGCAATGGTACATGTTAAATCAAGACTGTAAGCAAGCTCCAATGCAATTGAGTGGTTGCCTCTACGATGTCCCTTCTATTGAAGAGCTCGAGGCACGCGCCGAACGCCGTGAGTTACGGTAGTAGCACGTTGACCAGTTTTTGGCTCTGCTGTATTACCCATTTGCGGTCAACCATTGCCTGAATCATACGAGTGATGCTAGCATCGGTGGAAAGAATACTACAGATTGGCGTCTGCCAGCGCGCGACCATGACGAAAGCAGTGTCATGTGCTGATAAGATAAGGCCGCTGGCTGGAGCCAGCCAGGTGGCCTCAGCCTGAACGTAGCAAGACATGGTATCAACCCATAACCATTTCTGATGCATTGCAACATTGTCACCCAGTTCTTTGCCCATTGCGCACGGCCACAACGATAAATAGACACAGTCAAACCACTTCTTCCACCTGTTTAAGACATTGAAGTCATCGTCAGCCACCGAACGTCAACAAACCAGGCATCGGGCATCCTCCCAGGCCGCTTTATCGCCCACCATGTCTGACCTCGACCACTTCGACCTCCTCCCTCTCCAGATGAACCCGCAATCCAAAGCGATCGAGACGAACAAGCCGTCGCGCGCACTGGCAGCGGAGCTGAGCCATCTGAACACCCTGCACCGGGGCCTACTCAACCTAGACGCGAGCACGGGAGGGGTGCCGCCGCCGCCGATCCCCGTGAACCCCAAGCGCAGCGGCAACGTGACGAAGCTGCGGGACAACGGCAACAGCGAGTACCGCAAGGGCAAATACGTCGAAGCGATCCGTCTGTACTCGCTGGGGATACAGATGGCGCTGGGCCGTCCGCTGTGGGAGCCGGCCGCCCTGGTCAAGGAGGAGGTGGCGGGCTTGTATGCGAACCGGGCGCAGGCGCACATGGCGATGCAGAACTGGCCCGAGGGGGCTGTGGATGCCGAGGCCAGCGTGGAGGCGCGTCGTGTGGGCAACCCCAAGGGCTGGTGGAGGAGAGGCAAGTGCTTGCTGGAGATGGGCAGGCTGGACGAGGCGTGGGAGTGGGTCAAGAGCGCGTTGGAGGTGGAGGGCGAGGAGGCCGACTTGGTCACCTTGTCCAAGGAGATCAATAACATGATGGAGGCGAAGAAGAGGAAAGCGGCGCAGTGATGGACGAGGAGCGAGGAAAGGTGAAGAACCGGTTTGGCCTTTTCTGCCCATGGGAAGGGCGAACAAGGGTGAAGCAGGCGTGTATATATGTGGGAAACGTCTTTGCCAAACTTCATGGTATGCTAACAGTGGGCAACGCTGATTTCAGTATCTCTATGTACAATGACCACTTGTGGGCGTGCATAAGAAACAGTCAACTCTGCTTACGCCGCATACCCTGGCCTCGTCAAGACGGGAGCGGAACATCATGGATACATTATATGGACCAAGAGGATGCTTTCTCAAGATGTTAGAGGTGAAGCAAGCCACATTGATGCTGATGGACTGTTGATGCGTCGACCTCGTGTCACTGTCACTACTCACATGTCATGGTGGCGAATCAACTATACTGCGAATCTATTACGGTCACTATGCAATTTTCATGGAATTGATGATAGGAAATGTGAATCTGTAACAGCTGTTCGTATGCAGAAGCCGTTGAACCCGTGCCGCAAATTTCACCATCCAAGGGCCCCGTTGCGCAGCAAATAGTCACGACTAGTAGTGATCCGCCGGGTACGATGAAGTAGCCCTCACCAGCATCGATCGCGTCCGAGCCTCGAGCACACTCGTCAGGGAATTTCATGTTGCAATGTTTCTCCACTGACATCTGCTGTTGCCGTAGAACCAGGCTACTCGTCTGGAGAACACGCTACTCCCAATGCCCCCCAACACCATCCGGCCCGTCTTTATGGGAACCAGAACTTGAATCCAAGATTCCGCCTGCAAGTATATAGAAAATATGGACGTGGACAAGTTTGTACAAGGCCAGAAATGTCTGGAATAGCCCACAGCATTATTCGCCATGGTGGCCAATTGAGAGCCCAGTGTTGCCGTGACATAGCAGTTCGTGACCTTGGCGTCGCTCATGGAGTTTTGACTGATGGTACCCCAGGCAGACTCGATGGCGTAACCGAATGAACGGACGGCGAAGGACTTCAACAACAAGTGGATGGAGGCACCCGGCTCGTTTTGCAATTCATACGTCGATAGTGAACCCTGACACATTTACTGCGACTTTTCGCTGATGAATTTCTTCTCCCCTGATGTAACGCTGACGCTTAGGTTCTTGCGACGTGGGCTCATGACGGCGTCCTGGCTGCTCATGCGGCGGCCAAGAGCGCGATCCAATTTGGCTCCTAGCGCGAGCTTGCTCATATCGTCGGTCTTCTCGTCGCTCAGCACGACCCTCTGGGACGTCAAAGCCTTGTTCTCCATGCGATCGAGGCCCAGCGCGATATCCCGAATTTCCGCTGTAGCCGAATCGGATGTTTGAACCGTGGGGGTGAAGGAGGGCGTCGTGCTGTACATGCTGAAGCGCACCGAGGTCCGGGCCTGTCGTCGCAACAAGATGAGTTAGCTTGCCAGGCGCTGAAGCGTACAGTTCAGAATTGTTGGAAGCCCGGAGCAACAGTCCGTTTCCAAATCAGATTGACGCCAGCTTCAGGCGCAATGTGAATGAGCAAAGAAAAGAGGTAAGGGTTCACTCCATCGACGAACCAACTACTCCGTATCGGACAGAGATATTCTGGTTGGGCTCACAGCAGCCAATGGTCTTTAGAAACTTGGGAGGTAGGAAGGGCGACTGAGACACAGCGGATGGGCAAGACGAAAAGTGAGGGACGGTTGAGGGGTTAAGACAAAGTCATGACAAAAAGGATGAAAGCAAACCCTGAAGTGAATGAAACGTACCGAAGGGGCCATGATGGGACGAGACGAATCCAAAGAGGCGGGCATGGCGACGAGGCGGATACGAGACCAGGGTGTCAGAAGCCGCTGTGCGTTTGCCTCTGATTTCGGCGGAGAGGTGAGCCCGGCGAGGCACGAGATGCTGCTCGGTTGAGAAAGATAGCCCACCGGCTGGTAATTAGGTGTGGGTGGTGGTGCTTGGGCGGCAACGGCGAAGATCAGCAAACGAGAGGAGGGATCTTGACTCGCGCCTAGAGCCGGTGGGGAGGGTCTGCTGTTGCTTTGCGTCTGGAAGACGATGATGGCCAGAGATGGACGGAGCCGCTCGCAATGTTCAATCTTGGCCGTCAGGGCGGAAAGGGGAAAATCGGGGGGAATCCGCGTCCGAATCTTGACGGAAAACGTTTGCGAGGTCCAGAGCGCCGGAGGATTAGGATATAGGCTCGAGAGGATGGGTCGAAAAGAGGAAGCGAAATGGATGGAGAGGAACAGCCTCAATGAAGTTGGACCAGAGGAAGGAGGGCCAGGGCGGGTACGAAAGTTGCTGCAGGTAACTATGTTCCTGGAGGGCGAAAGTCGGTGCTGAACGTCCACTGGACCCAGGCTGTTTCAGGACTGATGCAGGTACCCCAAGTAGGCATGGCAGCGATCGCCGGTCCCTGGTAATCCCATTTTAGTGTACCTAACGTTAGAAGGGATGTGCCACACCATCCGATGGGCCCCAGTGGCCCCCTCCGGGCCACGTTGCGACTGCGTGGCGGAAGGAACCATTCCCTGTCTGGCGCCCAGGTGTCAGGCACCCACTACAAGTGCCCCCTATCAGAAGTACGTACGGAGTACATACATAGTGCAAAGAATGGACGTTGCCACGGTTGCCAACGGGGGAATGATCCGCTAACAGCGCCATGTATTACTTTTTACCTGTACCCGGTCATGATAGAAATAGAATCGTGGATGCTGATGGATGTGATCCTCTATCCGCGTCCGACAAACTTATTCTTGTGCCATCAGTCAAAGCATCAGGCAGTCACTGCAAGAAGTACGTGGTGGCGACATCTAAATGAGGGGACAGCGTATCATCCGACAGCACAAACTTGGTAGGTGGCAACGGTCACTACTTGCAGTGTTACCCTTATTGCCTCGGCATTCTTGGGATGTGCATGCATTGGTAGCGTGAGTGGGCACTTGTACTTCTATATTGTAGGTCTTGTAGCGCTAGCAGTGGCGGTAGGTAAGCGCTACGCAGCTAGTGCTACGCCTTACTGAGTGGCTTCCCCCCACGGCGCATCCCGAGCCCTGTGTGTGCTCTGCGAAGGTCGGCTTCCCGCGGCCGCGACAACAGCTAACCCGATAGACTTGTCGTCTCTCAGAAGCCTGGTGACATGCTTCTCACCATCCAATTGACGCTGAAGAGTATTCGACATTGCCACTCTGCCATGACTGCCACTTCTCCCTGGATGCTAGGACCACCGATTCCTTCGGCAAGGGGCAGCATTTCCTGGTACGATATTTATCCATCGCCACGTGGCTCACCTTCTTGGGATGTCTGTGCGTGCAGCGTCCAAGACATAGCGTGACAAATCTTCCGCATCATGGGTTGATGCGACCTTTCGAGCCACCATTGATACGAGGGCGGATGATGGAGTTAAACACATCACTCATTTTCCTATTCTGGCCCTCAGTGTTGAGCCTCGGCGAGCCCCCAATGCGAACAACATCATTCACCTAATACTACGTAATTACTTGGAATACATACAAGCAGCGGCAGATATGCGTCCAGCAGCTGTGGGCGCAAGCACGGATGCGATCCCCTGTCCTTGTTGGTCACCTCACACGTGGCGCTGTCAGGCCCTCACCGATGCTGCGGATGCCTCCATCCAGGTCGAAGTCCCCGTGCCAGTGAGGGAATGAGCAGGTTCTCGAACCCCTTTAACGTCCTTGTGACCTATGCATGGTGCCACGTCAGCCTGAATGCAGCTCCTTACGAATTCAACATCTCTCCCTGGTCCATGCGATTGGTTCTGGGTGTCTCTTATCCAGGCGGTGCCGTCTTTGACCCGCTCCAGCTCCCACCGACGCTTTGACGTATGTACGGTAGGCGTTCGCTTTGATGCAATGCATAGTGTCAAAAACGTGTCGACAGGGACCGCTGCTGTTGCAGATTTGGCTTGATCAAGTGCGCTGACCCAACAGGCCGCTTCTGTCAAATATGATAGCTACTTTCAGGCCTTGGAGGTCAGGCTGCACGAGGTGACAATGCAATCAGTCGGCCGTCGTCACATCTCGTCTTCCGATGGCTGCCCCCAATAGCAGCATATACATTCTTCGTATCTATAGAGATTTTATGAAGAGGATCCTGACAGTGAGACCAGACCTGTCGAGCCGCGGCTCTTCCTCTGTCTTCAGATTCCGCGAAAGTCTATGGATGCTTGATAGCGCATGTGAACATGTTGGTCAAATCTTCTTCTTCGCTCATTGGCTTCTTGAATGTATTGCCATGGATGATTTCCGGGAATAGCTATGGTGACAGACTAGCCAGGCCCGGACATGACCAGCCAATTACATGTACCAAGGATGTCTGCTTATTCCGTTGGGACAATACATGTCGCCGGGTCGATTTGTTGGTCTGATTACTTCCAAATCAGATCGAGACAGCTCTTGAAATTTGCTCTGAAGGCTCAATCTATCTCTCCCTGAGAGACAGGCAATATTGCTGGAGTAAAAGCCCAATCCGCCGTCTTGGATATGGACCGGAGCTTCCTCAGCCCACGTTCCGGCCCCCGGTCTGAGGTGGGGCCGGGTCTGGCCTACACCGGAACCCTCCCATCGCCTTCGGTCGTGCTTTTCACTACGGAGCGCATCATCAGTCAGGGCTGGTCTTTATAGAATGTCCGTCACCGGACTCACCGACTTGAATGCAAAGGTTGCAGCAGCCATGATCGCACGTGCTTTCAACCTCCACGCTCCCAGATGGCCCAGCCTCCATCCTCCTTACGGTGTATCTGCACCAACCCAAAGTGTTGGGCCCCTGATTGCACTTGCAGCACAACCACCTGCCGCCTTTTGCTTTATACTGACACGTCCCGAGCGGGCAGTCTGTCTTGAGAGCTCGCGAGTTTCCGAACTTGACCTCGCTGCATGGCATGGCTGCGCCCGTTGTGGTGTCAATCGTTGACTTGCGGCAGTAGCTCCATTGTATGGACGTGTGGCCACAGGGATGACTTCGAGGGTGTCCGGTGCACATGTTCAGATACTCTATCCAAACGGCACTCTCTTCACGGATCGTGTTTGTTCAGGGTAGGGGGAATGTCGTTAAACGTCGACGTCTCATCAGGTGCTGATGCGTTGATGGAATTCTTGTAAGTCGAACCAAGAGTTGATGGCTTCTTATGTATTTTTTTTTTTGCCTCGGCCTCAATCCATGACACAGGTAATGAAAGAGGCTTTTTTATGGATGAGCCGTTATAATGAATGAGGCTTTGAAATCGCTGACTTGATAAGGAACGAAACGGACTCGCTTTCACGTCGGCTGCCCTTCAAAATCATTGGTTAGCAAGGGCAAGTTCGCCACGGTATGAGGTCCCGTTCCATGGCCCCAAAGTAGATGCATCTGCCCGCGCTGTCGCGCCTCTGCCAATTTGACTGATGGAGCCGCAAAATGAGCCTCGCGGTCTCAGCCTAATTTTCGAGAACTACCAAGTGTCTCCCGTCTCTCCATCTCTTTTGCTGCGTAAAGCTTTGCGAGGTGTATCCCACGGACGGCTCCTGCAAAGACCCGACGTGCCACACGGAAGGAAACAAGCCCAGAGCTAGGCCCAGATCCATGGCACCGGGTCGTACATCCGCTTATTTGATCTCGTTTCCCACTCGAACCATGTGCAATACGCCCGCTTTATCAGTCGTGGAAACGGGAGGGAAATGTCTCGGCAAACGTACGACGCAAAATATTGGGAACAATAGCCTAAGTGCGGTTCGACTCTGCTCCGGCTTTCGGCGTTGGCATCCCTCATGACCTCTAGAGGAGACGGGGGCGAGTGCTCGTCCGCGGTGCCTGCGGAACGGTGAGTCCCATTCTCGTTTCCGCTTCCAGGAATCCACGGTGTTCCTGAGATACAGATTTGGCGAGGAATTGAGGCTGTCAGATCTGTCCTGCGGGGGGGCTAAAGGACATGGAGAATGTGATGCAACGCAACTTTGGAGGGAGATCAGCACCTATTGGTTCGTGCGGAGGAGGGTGTGTTAGAAAACACCTCAGGTTGCTGGTTACTTCTAAACATTCGTTGTCTGTCTGGCAGTCCCAAATTTTGCACATCATGTGTGATCATTCGCGCCAAATTCTACACCTCTAGATGAGGTTTGCACGTCTCTACACCTCTTTACTGGACGTCCCTACAGCTTTAATTGCACATGGCTTGACTACGGAAGATGTAAAGGGCCAAGAAAGGTGGTAACGAAAGTTTCGTGTCTTAAGGAGTCAAATCTTGACGAAAAGTGGCTCAGTCCCAAGGACAAGCGATCTGGGAACACAAAGATCTGGCAGCCTTGCGTGCGCAACCGAAGATCTGGAATTGAGATTGGGTCTGCAATTTTCCGAGAATTTGAAGATACAACTATTCTCCACGCGGCCGACTGGCCTGATAGGATCAAGTGAGACTGCTTCAGGCTTTGTTTTGCAGTTCATGCGAAAGACCGTTCAATCACCCGGTGAGTCAAAACGGGGAGAACTTTGAGGGATATGGTACGACTTGCACGTATCTAAGGACTCCTACAAATAGAATCAGAACGTATTTCCCATGTTTTTGCAGACAGAGACACCAGCTCAAAGATCATGGTCTCAATTCAGGTATTTATAACCGCAAAAAATGCTCGTAGCGACATAAATGCCCATTTTCGATTGTTACGTATTCCAGCGGTCAGTCTTCACTATGAGCCAACTGTACCAGCAGCAATCACGGCACCTATTCCTCCAATAACCAAGGCGAAAGATCAGCATAAGGGATACATAGCAGCATGTGATCTCGTAATGGCGGTGAACAGATCAGTTCCCTTGCCTGTAATGTTTCCATCGCTGTATTTCTTGATCGTGCTAGGTGAGATGAGGGAATATGGGAGCCAAGTTCTGGTTGTGAGATCCAGATGTTCCAAAAGCGATCTTGCTATCCGATTCTTGACGAGATGAGAACGATGGAACAAGTGTTGTGTCATGAAGAGCACATTGCAAACTGAGAAAGAAGATATATGGAGGTTTGAGATTCGAAAGCTAATAATCGAGGGTTTTGCGCTTGAGCTCGAAATACTGAATTGAGGTTGCACCTTAATAGTCGCACAGATTGCCCAAGATGTCTCGGCCACTTAATGTGTTGACGCGAAGAGCCCATAGGCTTCAGCCTGGGAAACTGGGCAAAAGCTGTGGGATTGTTTGACCAACAATATCCTTGCGTCGCATCAACTGCTATTGAACTCGGCGAATTGTTAACATGAAGGGAGTGTCGCACAAATTTGTTTCTTTCGAATCGACTGCCGGTACTGATGAGAATGAAGCTCCTTTGATGAGTGCCAGAAGGGCGTTCGACCTTTCGACCATTCTACTGTGTAAACGTTTGTCGTGTCGATCTCACAACTATCCGATCGAGCTTGTTCTCACTCGAGGACAAGGATCTGTCATACAAGAACGCTTACAGCAGTGTCAGTATCGTGTAGTGAATCATGTGTAGGAAAGGACATCTCAGCAACGCTTACCAACTTGGGTTTCTTCGTATTCGGTCACCAATGTTTTATGACGAGCATCACCATCAGACACACGGACTTCCTTGGTTGCATTTATCAGACCTGACATTTAGTCGTCCTTGAAGAGGGCACCATCACCGTTCGTGGATGAGTATGTGATCTCGAAGGACCGAGGGGGGCCTCGACAACACATCGCAGCACAAGTGGCGGTCAAGATTGCGTGATGTTGCGGACGTCTCGATCGCAAAAGGACATGCAGCCAGGTATCGTGACGTTCTAAAGTCAGGCACAGCGGCTGTCCCACGAGATTCGGAGCAAATTTCCGGAACCATCAGGAATGAAAGCCTCGGATTTTGTGTCGAATAGAATATAGCTCGGCGAGGCTATATCTGCGAGACCTTGCCTCAGTAACGCGGGTTTGTGACGGGTGGGCTGTCGCATGCAACAACGCAATCCTCAGAATCTAGGCAATGATTAGGTCGTGAGCCTGGGACTGTGCCTAATTGCTAGGTCTCACCTTATCTCGTAAGAGCCTGCTCTTGTCATGTATCGCACCCACTTGACGCTGGAATAATTGCTCTTCTCGAAGACCTTCAAATATCGCACGAGCAAACCAGAGCTCGTGAACATCAACAGGCTGAAGCTCAAGCTCAGAGGTGGTCGGCTCCATGCTCGCTGATTCGTCATGCTCGTCAAAAGTGCCTCTGCACTAAGAACGTATTCGCTTTGGCCAGTGAAGCGGCCGATTTTCCAAACAATGTGATTCTCGCTAGGCTCGTACTTTGCCTTGCCCTGCGTACAGCGCTCGGTAATCTTTGCCGTGTTCAATGGCGTGGGGATGCGAACGACGACATTAGTAGCAAAGAGCTTGGTGCCGAAATTCGCCTTGATACCGATGCTATACTCAACTTTGGTGCGCCCAACTTCGTTGACGATGGCATGAACCTTGAATGGCAGATTGATGTTCTCGGTAGCACGGTACCTCATGAGTTCGAACTCCCCATCTGGGGGTACGAAGCTGATGATTCTATCCGTGTCAAATTTTCCCAACTTGACGCATTGATGGAATTGACAGTCTTCAAGCGTCACGCTACCCGCGGCCGCCTTGGTTGCCTTGCTACCCATTCGATTCCCGCTCGGCAGGCTCAGAAGGCCATCATTATCCAAAAGCAATCTATCGTTGAGGCCAAACTTGCATTCGGGCGTTCCAGACAAGTAGGCTCGCATTATGATTTGTCCAGAAACGTCGGCTCGCAAGACAGCCCCGGTAGCGGACATTAAGAGATTCACGTCCTCGATGACATCGACAAAAGCCTCGTTTTTGCGGTATTTGACGTCTGCTTTTCTCCACGAGAGGGCTCCAGTAGCTTGCATGGTGATTTTTGACGTGTCTTCGGGGCGAGCCTCGGACTTGACGCCCTCGGTGGTGATGTACATCTTCAACGTATCCGTCTCCGTATTTTGGGGATAGCCAAAGTCGATGATCTCTGGAAACGAGTCAAGAGTCAGCAAATGCTCGGATGAAGCCTCGGACTTGTTTTGGGGTCTCATTAGTACCATCAAGCAGCTCGTAGACCAACACGAAATTGTTCTTGACAGCTTCCTCATCGAACTTGCCAAAATACCCTTTGCCCAGTTGGATCAGCCGGTACAAGAACTCGAAAACCAATGCAGCATTGGCATTGCTCTTGGTGATCGCAACCAAGTAGATGTTTTCATGCTTCACATGACTGAATGTCGTACTGCCGAGAGTCAAGATTGGAGATCGAACTTGGGCATTGGAGATGACCTGGATGCGAAAGACATCGGCAAGGCGGGGTCGACAATCATTGCGAAATGCGCGGAAAATAAGGTTTTCGCCTTTTTGATTGAAGATGAGGACACCTGAAATCATCTTGAAGACGAAACCGAGTCGCCAAGCTGTAGCTTGGCCTGCTTTTGTAGATCGAAAGTATCTGGAAGACGATACATGAGCCTAGGCATTGGTGGATGGGGTGTGGCAACAGCGGCAAGAAAGGGAAGTGTAGAGCTCCGGATGGGGAGACTCATTCTGCCGCCGAGCTTCCGGAGGCGGTGAGGCCTATCATCCAACACGAGAGAATGGAATAATAGTCGACGTCCAATCTTAAAACAATACATTCTTCAGCATGCCAGAGACGTCGGAATTCCCTGCCTCGTTCGTTAGGCCGTGGACGGAGCTGATGCTTGCCCATCAAGCTGAACAGCTCAATGATTTCCCGAATAACCATGCTTCAGACCCAGACTCCCTCATCACGTCGAGCTCGCCCCGAGCGCTCTATGTTGGCACTGGACAGTCCATCTTCGCACGCGCAATCTTGCCAGCTATACTCAATGCTAGATGCTCCATTCATTTCGTAACCTGTTACTGGGCCGCGTCACCGACTCTGGATGCCTTCCGGGATGCCCTGGCGCAACTCGCGGCCTTGCGGGCAAACAGTGGGACTCCAATGCCAACTCTTGACGTGACGATTGGCTTTTCCTCGCGCGGCTTGTTTCAGAAGCTTTTCCACACATCTTCGAAGGAAGGCTACATCTACACTCCTTCAAAATGGGTAAAGCTCGGTCTTGTGGATCAACGAGCGCTCAGAAACGGCGGTATCCAGCTCACGGTGAAGAGCCTCTTCTTCACCCCCTTTAGCGTGATGCATCCAAAATATGTCGTCGTTGACGGGGTAAAAGCTTTTGTCCCAAGCTGCAACGTTAGCTGGGAAAGATGGTTCGAGGGATGTGTCGAACTAGAGGGCGATGCTGTCAGGTCCCTGCTGTCGTTTCATCGCCGAGTATGGTGTCCCCATTTGAGCCAGGCGGCACGGGCAGGCGATGAAGCCATTCAGAGGACGGCCAAGACCACGCGACCTTCGGAGCCGCCGAATATAGAGCCAACTACGAGTGTGACGGGATTTATTGCCGAAGATGACATCTCCGCGAGTCAGACATTAAAATTCGATGACATGACGAAGCGTATTCCAACCATTCTATTGCCATCACCGCACCATCGAAATCCCGGCTTTTCTTTCTTTCCATTTCTGTCCCAGACCAACCCGCCCATGACACCACTCAACGCTGCTCTACTGACTTTATTTGACAACGCCCAGCGAAGCATCTCGATCATTACACCGAACGTAACGTCTCAAGTCGTCCTGGATGAGCTGCTAAAGGCATTGTCCCGAGGGGTTGATGTTGAGATCCGTACCAGCAGGAACATGATGCTGCTCGAACAGCTCATAACAGCTGGTACTACTACATCGCTCTGCCTGAGCAAGCTTATTGCGGCTTATAAGAGAATGTTGCAGCAGAGCGCGGACCTTGAGACGCAACCCGTGAAGCCAGGCAGATTAAACATCTATTATTACAGACCAATGCCTCGCAGGCAACAGAAAGAGAACGAGCCAGTACTATGCCATTTCAAAATGACCATGATAGACGAGGAATACATCGTTCTGGGCTCTGGAAACATGGATCGAGCCAGCTGGTGGACTAGCCAGGAGCTGGGTATCTTATTTTATAGTCCTGGCCTCGAGTGGCAGAGATTATGGGACAAGGTCTTGGTCCAGAGGACAGAGCCTTTGTTTGAGTCAGACTGAACTGTAGGTGGCTGCTGGCAATATTTCAAATCTTTTAATTAATAATGCCGTCCTTTTATTCGAGCATGATTACTCGTCTACCAATCCTGGACCTTATCCTTCAAAATTACTTTACCCACATCAGCGTCCCTTCCGCCCTCAACGACATCTCTCACGAAGGCTCCTCCAATTGCTGGATCCATGGCGCCACGGCTCCTATTCGTCTCCACGCTTCCGCCCAACCCGGTCGCCAAATAACCAGGAGACACGGCCCAGACCTTGACGCCATCCGCTGAAAGGGTACGATGCCACTCCCTGGGATCCGATATGTTAGCTACGGAGGGGTTTTCGACAAGTTTGTAACCGAGCCAATCAATTGAGGAGAAGTCCCTGCATACCTCATCATCATGTTCAAACCCGTCTTGCTGCTCCGATAGGCAGGTATGGAGGGAATATCTGTACTCTTCGGCCATCCTTTTGGTGGTACCTTGTTCACAGGCAGGTTGACAGTCTCGGATCCCGCGAGAGTTGATGTGCCGCTCGTGATGAACAGCAGGCGAGGGTCAGACGAAGCAAGTAATAGCGGTACGAAGACATATGTCATGATCTGAGCTCCTGTCGTGTTTATATCCCAGGATCTGTTCCAAAGGTCGCGCATGCTCATTTTACCGCTCTGGAATTGCGGATCAAGTTGGGCACCTGCAAAGAGGCACCGTGATGAGTTAGCTTGCTGTTGCCCATCGTGTTCACATCAATCTCATGAACACATTTAAGGGAGTGTACCCCGTCCTTGTCTATTGTCTCCTTTGCCGCCATACGAACTCACCCGCATTATTGATCAACACGTCCAAACGTCCGAATTGTTTCTGGACTTGCTCAAAGGCTGCTTCGATAGAATCATCCCGTTCAACATCAATCGCAATAGGCCAGAGATGAGCTTTGGCAACTGTAAATTCAGCCTCAAGGTCCTTGCACGTCTTCTCGGCAGTGTCGATAGAGCGGCTTCCGAGAAAGATGTCGTAGCTCTTTTGAGATGCGCACAAGGCTCGCACAATCTGCAGGCCGAGCCCAGTGCTGCCTCCAGTAATAAGAAGAACGGTCGTGTTGCTCGCCATCACAGCGTGTTTAGGTCAGAAAGGCTTCTGGGGCTTTTTCTATGTATACATGTAAAAAAGAGAAGTGCCACTGTTAGAGGGGGATTTCTATTTCGAGTAAATTCTAGGTACAGCCCTTTCTTATACTTGGGCGGACATAGTAGCTTTCTCATGAAGGCTTGAAACTTCAATGATGTTATAGAGCTGGCGCTAATACCGGTAGCGTGCCTTTGTGCCGTTGCCGGCGCATCCTAGGAATGGATGTAGCTCAATCCAGCCATGTGGATGGACGGTGGACTTTACTTTTATTAGTGACGTTGTTAGAACGGAGTTTATATGGCTCATGAAGCTCAGAGCCGTAAACTCCGCCTCCCGCCGACGGCTGTCTCCTTACCTACAGGTACTTATTAAATTGATCACCAATTTGTCGCTTCAATCGTTACAATCGCATTTAGCTAGGCGAGACACCGCTTACCGAATACTCAAACATCGGCGAGGACGATGTGTATGTATTACCTATGTCCTTGCGATATTATCGGATTCATCCAGGTTGGATGGGCACTCGCATGTACAAATATGAAAGTGTCATCAAGGTACTCGGGAGTAGTCCGTACTACTAGTACTTCGTAGTATTACTTTAGTACCTTAGGGTAGCAGGTGCACGGAACCGACCCATGCAGGACATAAAATCACTGGTGCTTCTGCGGTCCTTGTGCCCCGGTCTATAAGACCATCAATATATTGCAATCTTGATCTGAGGAGCCGTGATGATAAAAAATAATAGCCAGGGCCGCAACGCAGGTACAAGCATTAAATTACGTCGTGTCGCATGGCCAAAGCCACAGGCAGAAGCTCCATTCGGATGGCGCCTAAAAGTAGGCAATGGAGGCATCCAATTACGCCATCCGTTGGACAGTGGATTGATTGCTAATGGTCCCCTACGGCATCTGGCCACTACTGGAAGCTAGAGCGACGTGCACCTGCTTAAAAAACGTCATCCAACTGCTACACGCCCTTCAACTTCGACTTGTCACGAACAGTCACGCTCGCCATTTCAACCATCTAGGACGTCAACTTTCTCATGTTCAATTTCTTCCGCTCCTTCTTTTCAACGTCTCCCGTGCGTCGCAACCCAGCAGCCATGGCTGAAGCCAGCAAAAAGGTCAAGGACATCATTGATGGTAACGCTGCTGGTTCGTAAAGTTCCTTCCCCTTGAACCCCGACCGCCCGGGTCCCAGGACCCAGCGGAGCGAGGCTGTATCGCAAAGCCGCTAACATTTTCTGGTTGTCTTCTCTGTTGTAGTCGTCTTCTCCAAGTCCTGGTGTGCCTTCAGTCGCGCTGCAAAGAGCACACTCACCAAGCTTGGGGCTGAGTATCACACCGTCGAGTTGGATAAGATCCGTATGTACATCCAGTAGATCAAATCGTCGCTTGGACCCTCACGACTGACTGACCGGGTGCCGATGCAGCTGATGGCGACGAGCTTCAAGATGCCCTCGAGGATCTGAGCGGTCAGCGTACCGTCCCGAACGTCTTCATTCAGCAGAAGCATATTGGTGGGAACTCGGATGTCCAAGCACTTCTCTCTGGGGGCAAACTGGAGAGCCTGCTGAAGGAAGCTGGAGCGCTGAAGGCGTAAGGATCTTCAGTCTTCATATGCAACAGCTTTGAGCACAGGGGATAGTCAACTAATAAATATCGATCTCTTCGTGCCTAGAGCCAAACTTTGAATACATATAATGCTTGGGCGGCATCAGAAAAGAAACGGGCTCAGAATGCAAGCGCCCCGGAACGATACCAATGCTAAATCTAACGTTGAGATACACTGTGCATCTGTACATGCCTCAAAATCCACGCCTTGGCGCCTTACACGGCGTAGGCGTAACTATACAATTTGTGTCGCCACGGTTCCCACTGGTCTTTCCACAAATTCCATGATACCCTCGATAATGTTGTCCCTCGCACCCTCAGATGCGACTTTGGTACCGGCCAGATAATTCAACCACAGAAGTCTCGACAGCCTTTCCTCAGAAATCGTTCCCATGACATCCCTCCCAGGCCTCTCCGTATGACCGCCATTGCCGAAGAACACGGTCAACTTACCCATGCCGTCCCGGCACAGAAGCAACTCCTTCTTTGTGGGCACTGAGCCCCGGTTAAATATACCCTTAAAGTCTTTCACCGCTGTACCGAAGGCCTCGTCGCTATATGCTTTGTCTCTTTGAGATCGGCCTGTAATCGCTCTAACGAAACCGTCTCGCAGATGGTGGAAATCTGTATCGCGCACAGGGACAATGCGAAACGCACTGCGGCAACCGGCTTCCTTCAGAATCGAATTCCACGTTTCTTCGCCCTCTGTCGCATCTCGCAGCGCCTTACGCAGCGCATCCTTTTCGGTCGGTATTAATGTCGTAGCCAAAGGGTTGATTTTCTTAACGAGATAGTGCTGAAGTCGCTCAATGTCCTGTGTGGCAACGTAAAATCCCACAAGGTAGACTTTGATCCCGATAAAAGTGACGGTCCGCATTCCTAATCCGACAAGTGTGAACTCGATACCCTGGCCGTTTGAAACGGTGTTTGCAATAGGGCTGCTTGCTCCGTGAGATAGTACGTCGGTCGCCACATCTACGTCGATGGTGCGCGGGAACGCCGGCACGACGCTATTTCCTGTCGGGACTATCTCACGCCCATCCTCGTCATGAACAACGACTTTGCGCTTTTCACCAGCTTCGGTCTTGAAGGTCTCAGTCGGTATCGGCGCATCACACTTGACCGCCAACTTTTCTTTCTCGTGTCGGAGATTGAGGGCTTCTCGGAGCTTCCAGGCAGTGTACACGAAAGACAGAACTCCTGCAATTGCACCCGCTGCGAGGAAGGCAGTGCGGTTCTGTTCGTAATCGCGGCGTTTGGCGTTCAGCTTGTTCAGGTCGAAGTCTTGGGTGGCTCTCGTCGAGTTTCGAGAGGAAAAGAGTAAACGGCGGGCACCTTGAGCGGGACGATTCGACGCCCTCACAATTGGCCGAATGAGGCCAGCTGAGCATCTCACGGACATCGTGCCAAAATTTGTGTTCCTTTTTGAACGATCATTGCCGTGGTTTCAATGATTGCGAAACCGGCATAGACAGTCTGGGATAACTTTGACTGACGTAATGACCGAGGGCACGTGATTCGCAGCATCTCAATTAGACCCAAACATCTGTAGTATCAAATTAACTATACGTAATTATTTCATAGTTGTCTTGACATCATCATCAATTGTTAGAGCTGGTGTCTAAGCCGCATCACACAGATCGCAACATTCTACAAGCTTTACCTCCGTGTCGTGTTGATGAATCTTGACCAAGACCGACGCCGATCCCATCCATGTTGCAACTGACCTTGTAAGCCTCTTTCGGGGTTTGACAACAATGACACTCGAGTCGGCGCTCGCGTTGCGCACAAAGGATCATGATATCTTCGTTCAAGTGATCGAATTTCGACCCGTTTCCCCGTACAGTATATTGTAGATCAACCGTCGTCAACGTCAATCTCACGCACAAAGAAGATACACAATGCTTGGGTCGCTCGCACCCGCTGAAAAGGTCCGTGAGGGAAAGTGTCGTGTCTCCTCATTTGGAATGGTAATATTACTTGTGCCATCCAACCCCCAGGCGAAAGTGTGACAGACTTGACAACAACCCGAGACATTCTCAATTCCAGCCAGCCTCAGCTTACTGGGCACGCTGGGCCGGCCACATGAGGCAGCACTCGCTGCGCCGGCGTATGCACAGGCGTCTATTCCAGAGACCGATTTGCCTCGTGCTCGAGGGGATAATTGGAAGCCCATATGTACATCAACGAGATATTCATTCACAGGCTCGACAAGCAATCAGAACAAGTGGATGCCGGCCTCTTTGTTCTCGCCAAAAATGGGTTCGCTGTGAGACAGACGTGCATGAGTGCAAGGTTTGGAAGCGACGATCACACATGTATGTACATACATATCTTAGTAGATCGATAGCAAGCAGTCAGCGTTCTAGATCGCTGTCGACCGGCTGTTGCGTAAAGAGTATGTATGTGCGATTGGAGCGGGCGTTTCACCGCATGCCCGTGGGCTGAGAAAAGCAACGGAAGCTCAAGGAAAGGGGCGAGAATGTAACAAAGAGATAAAGCGTGTATTTCTGGTAATGACTTTGTACGATAGGTCCACGGGGTACTGAGTAGTGTTGACTGTGAGATTGCCATATGACTGGCGTCGCGTCTGCCATAAAACAATTCTGCCGTTCATAACTTTGCTCGTCGACCTCGTCAGGTATCAGTGTTCACGAGGACGATTTACCATCATGGCCTGTGGCGGGTTTTGATCTGAGGAGCTTTCTAAATGTCGGGATCGTCATGTGCCCATGTCATAATGTTGTACCTGCTGGACGGATACTGCGAACAGTACAATTATTAGTACGCAGGTGCTATTGATGCTCGATAAACGTGATCATGCCCAGAATATCTGGCGCCAACCTGGCTCTATAATTCTGACTTTCATATTCGTGTTGCATTCAAGTGCTACAGGTTAGTTGGCAGGCGAGCTGCTAGTGGTTCAAGCTGTATCTGCGACTCTGTGAGTAGCCGCCGTGCCGCCGTAGCACCTCACCTTTTTCACAGCCGGGAACTGCTTCAGTACAAATACTACGGAATACGAGGGGTAGTGGTACCTAGAGCGTCAATGGCGCTACCAACACTGAGGGCGAACGAAGTATTACCAGTCATTCAGGTACTTCTGAGTTGGACGGGTCTCCAGAACGACTAGGTCGCGAATACTTCCCAAGGCTTCGAGGGGTGCACTCACTTGCGTTGCCTTAGTCCTAGAGTCACCGGAAAAGTAAGCGTCAGCCGAGTATGGAGTACTTCCCTGCTGATTACTCCTCCTCTTGCCGCCCTTTGGAGATCTCCCTCCGCTGAAACCTGAAACCCCGGCGTGAACACACGGATGGATTCATCCTGTCCCACCCAGTTCCATCCATCGCCGCAACCAAACAGGACCTTCACGCGGTCCAGCTTCTTCGGTCGCTCGTCCCTCGCCAACTACCGGGGTGGACAGCTGCAGCGTCTGCAGCACACTCTCGCGAGACGACCCTTGTTTGAACGACTCTCAACGGGCCTTGCCCGTCAACGTCTGACATATTTCCCGCCCAACCTCCCCTGCCGCCGCAAGTACCCTTGGGATACGGCTAGAGGCGGTGTCGCGCCTTCGACGACGACGCTCAATCACGATTCGTAGCCTTCGACAAGAACCCGATTGCAACACGACGTTTGAGAAGAGCTTGCTTCTACTCCCCTGACGTGGCTCGCCCCGCGACTCCATCCAGCTTGCTTCGCATGCAGAGCTTACATCGACTTCCTTGCACCAACAGTCTGCGAAACTGGGATTCTTCTCCGCGGCCAGGCGATACACAAGGCTGGCGATAGCTCGCCTTGAATCCACCCCAGCGTGAAGCAGTATCAGAAGCAGCAGCAACAGCAGCAGCAGCAGCATGGCGGCCATAAATGCCGTTGTTGTTGATGCGCAGGATGACTCCCGCTCCTCATCCACAGCCTCACCGGCGCCCGCTGACAACGAGGAGTCCGACTTCTTCCTTGGCGCCAACGACTCTGAATCATCCTTAGGAGTTCCGAATTTCCAAGACATGCAGGTCGATGATAGTTGTCTGCCACCTGTCAGCCGTCTTCCCAGTGAAATCCTCATAAGCATCTTCGCGAGGCTGGCCGCTTCCTCGGACCTGTTTTCGTGCATGCTCGTCTGCAAGCGCTGGGCTAGGAACTCGGTCGATTTGCTATGGCACCGACCCTCATGTACGACTTGGGAAAACCACAGCAGCATTTGTCAGACCCTGGGCCTCGAATCCCCCTTTTTCTCTTATCGAGACTTCATCAAGCGTCTCAACCTGGCCACCCTGGCCGAAGATGTCAACGACGGGAGCGTGCAGCCACTCTCCGTGTGCACGAGGGTCGAGAGGCTGACGTTAACTAATTGTCAGAACCTAACCGACTCCGGACTCATCTCTTTGGTCACCAACAGCCAGTCGCTGTTGGCGCTGGACATTTCCCACGACACGCACATTACTGAACAATCCATTTACGCTATTGCCGAAAATTGCAAGCGACTCCAGGGGCTTAATATTTCCGGGTGCGTGGCCATCTCCAACGAGGGCATGGTCGCTCTGGCCCGCAGCTGCAAGTACATCAAACGGGTAAGCATTTACTTCTACTACTTCGCTCGACTCCATCGTGCGTTTGGCATCTCCCGCTAATGGCATTGCCTTATTGTGCAGCTGAAACTGAACGAGTGCGTACAACTTCGCGATAATGCGATCCTCGCTTTCGCAGAGAATTGTCCCAACATACTCGAGATCGACTTGCACCAATGCTCTCACATAGGCAACGGGCCAATAACATCTCTTTTTACAAGGGGAAAGTGCTTGCGCGAGCTGCGATTGGCCAACTGCGAATTGATCGACGACGAGGCCTTCCTGAAGCTCCCGGATAAACATCAATACAATCATCTTCGTATTCTCGATCTAACATCATGCGTTCGCCTGACGGACGCCGCAGTAGAGAAGATCATTGAGGCTGCCCCGCGACTGCGCAATCTTGTCCTGGCAAAATGTCGCAACATTACAGACGCTGCCGTGAATGCGATTTCTCGGCTGGAGAAGAATTTGCATTATGTGCATCTGGGTCACTGTTCACAGATCACAGACGAGGGCGTCAAGAGATTAGTTTCTTCCTGTAATCGCATCCGCTACATTGATCTCGGGTGCTGCACGAATCTTACGGACGATTCGGTCAGGCGGCTGGCTTTCCTTCCAAAACTCAAGCGCATTGGTCTCGTGAAGTGCAACCTGATCACAGACGAGTCGGTATTCGCCCTAGCGGAGGCTGCCATCCGCCCGAGAATGCGAAAGGACGCCAACGGCTCTTCGTACGGCGGAGAGCTCTGCCCGCCCAGTCTCGAACGCGTTCACCTCAGCTATTGCATCAATTTGACTCTCAAGGTGGGTACTTGTTTCTTGCGGCATGAACCTGACACATTCCTGATCCACGTACCAGAGCATAATACGACTCCTCAATTCATGCCCGAGACTCACACACTTGAGTCTCACTGGCGTTACAGCATTTCAGCGTGACGAGTTTCAGCGATTTTGCCGGACGGCTCCTCCTGGTACGTTGTCCGGTGGCTCACTCTTTCGCGGGCACTTTACTCATTTATGCTGCTTATAGAGTTCACCCAACATCAGCGTGATGTATTTTGTGTCTTTTCTGGAAGCATGGTATCCCAGTTTCGCGAATTTCTGTCAGTGGCACCTCAGTTTGCTGAGCTTCGCGAAGAGATGCGCTACCATAGCGGAAATCGCGCCCGTGCGACCTCTACGCGCCCAATGCAAAATCCCGAGGGAAATATTCCAGCTGGCGACGCTGAGGCTTTCGATGATGTCGATGATGGCGATGTCATGGCTGAAGTGAACGAACTGGAGTTAAGGGAAGTTGGCGGGATGATGGTCGACGTCCAAATTCAAGATCAAACAGCTCACGAAGTGTTCCCCGGATTCAACCATGCAGCGGTGACGCACGCGATACCAGCCCCTCCTCTGGTACCGAGTCTTGGCCACCACTCTTTCTCCGCTGGAAACCATATCCATATCAACCCTGAACAAGTCCACTATCAACAGCCACCCTCCATGGCCTCGTATGCTTTTTCCAACTTTGTTCAAGGAGAGACTTCTGCTGGCAGCTCATTACAGATGACGGGCGCGTCTGGGCAGATGGCTCCACAAGACACTGATCAGCTGAGCTCCGATTCGTTCACTGCTACAGCGGAAGCTGGCACGGCGTCGTTCCCTCAGCGGCATCAACCAACAGGTCCTGCGGAATGACGGATATCATGGCCCAGGAAATGCGACAGATGGATGAGCGCGTCAGAGACAAGAGATTCGTGACGTTCGCAGCTGAATCAAATAGTTGGTATGTTACCACGGCTCTGCTAGCACGGGATGCGGCCGCAGAAAGGGGAATATCAAGTCAGCTTGATCACCTTCTTCTTGAGTCGTGTTGAGCATGTCTCGCAAATACCCAAAGATGGCCAACTACTACTGAGTAAGGCGCGGTATCCGGCTTCAACTTTTTGCATCGAGTTGGAAGAGCGACCTCTGATGTGACTCACGATCAAGAGACATAGCGGCAAATGTACCTTGGCAACGGCGAGCAAAGGGCAGTGTGGAGGCGAGGGCACGACGAAATGAAGCATGATTTTGGGGAGGAAGCATTTGCATAAGCGTATGAGGGCAGTCATAAGTTTTTATTGACCGCATTTTGTAATAATGTGGCATGAAGCGAGTTAACGTGACAAAACCAGTTGAAAATTTCATTCATACTTTGAAACACTTGACATCAGCATATTTGCAAAGCTAAAACGTTGGATCTGACCGATCTGACAGGCCGCTCTGAGGAACTGAGATTGATGAGCAATCATCCGCGTTTGGTATCCAAAGCCCTTCCTTGGTGAGTCTTTCTTATTTTGATTGACAGGTACGACAAACGGCTATCACACGACCTCCCTTACAGTCCTCTCGTTGCCTGTCTTTTCGTTGCGGGTCGAGCTCCCTGACGATATGATGCCGGGGCTTGACGAGTCGGCCACGTGGCGGGTTGACTCGACATAATCGTACGCAAACTCTCCGAGCTGGCAATCATCAATGCCGATGTTCTCATCATCGGGGGACACGCGAAGTGACAGGCCGGGTATGAGGTTCATCAGGAAGAGGAGAGCACACGACATGACCAAAGACCAGCCGAAGGCAGCACAGATACCCGCAAGCTGATACCCGAGTTGAACCCAGTGACGTTCGATCCAGCCGATAGGAGCGTAAGAAGTGCCATCGAGGGCGGCGATGTATGAGCTTTGGGTAAGGCAAGGTCAGTATGTGTCCACAGAACGCATTCTCCGGGTGGGGAATTTGGCAATACTCACGCTCCAAAGATGCCGGTCAGAAGGTTTCCCACAATGCCACCCACTCCATGGACTGCGAAGATATCAAGTGCATCGTCGACACCGAAAAGGAACTTGAGCTTCGTGGCAAGATTGCAGAATGCACCGCCGCATATGCCGATGATGACGGCTGCCCACGGGGTGACGAACCCTGACGCCGGAGTAATCGCTACCAGTCCAGATATAGCGCCAGAGCAGAAGCCAATGGTGCTCCATTTTCTCTCCAGACGATAGTCGAGCAGGGCCCAGGTGAGACCTCCACAAGAAGCGGCCAGGTTGGTCACGAAGCAAGCCATGATGGCTCTCAGATTCATACCCAGGGCTGACCCGCCGTTGAAACCAAACCAGCCAACCCAGAGGAAGACGGTGCCAAGGACCACATTGGTCACGCTGTGTGGGCGGTAGGGCAGGCCGTGGTTCTTGTCGTAGCCGGTGCGCTTGCCCAGCATGAGGCTATAGGCCAGCGCGCAGGTGCCGGATGCGATGTGGACTGGGCCACCACCGGCGAAATCATAGCTGTGCAACTGGAAAAGCCAGCCATTGGTGTTCCATGTCCAATACGCGATGGGATCGTACACGATGGTACTCCAGAGGAAGATGAAGACGATGGCGGGAAGCATACGACCGCGGTCAGCAACGGCCCCGATGGCGAGGGCAGGTCTAATACGATCAAACTGTCAACGCCCAAAGCACGCGTGATGGCCGAGGGCCTGAGCAGGTTTCACCGGTCTACTTACGTGATAGACGCGAACATGCCCTGATACAAGCATAGCAAGATATCTGGCACGTAGCTCGAGCCGTTCGGCTGGGCGATGGTTTTCATGAGCCCGAACTGGCTCAGGTCACCGAGAAAGGCATTGCCGGTGCGGGAGAAAGTCAAGGAATAGCCCCAGAAGAACCACTGAAAGCCAATGACGGCCACGGATAACATGGACAGCAGGACGAGCTGAAGAGCCGATTTGCGACGGGCAAGACCGCTGTAGAACAAGCCGACTCCGGGTATCATGAGAAGCACCAAGACGGAGGAGATGGTGATGAAAGCGAGATGCCCGGTCTGATGCTCTGAATTAGACACATACTCATGCACCCTGGGCCACCGAGGCGAGGAGAAGGTAACCTACGTCGTAGAAAACATTAAGATTTTGGGCTTGGGTGGAAGAGCCATCCTCGGCCGTGCCGGTGGTGCCGTTGTACGGCGTCGCCATGATGACGAGACGACGAGACAACCAGTGCGATAGGTATTCGGAGGAATATACCAACTATCAGAAGCAGAAAAGAGCAGAGAAGAGAAGAGGCAATCGCCAGGCCTCAACTGAAGGGTTGAATTCAAGGGAGCAGTCGATGGAAAATATACGTCGTATCACAAGCCAAAGCACAACGCACAAGTAGAAGCGAAAACGAAGTGAGATGGGGAGCAATTCCAAGTCGACGGGCCCTACGGTTGCAGACTTTGCCCCAGGGACCGGGGAGCGAATCTTTTTCGTCTGCCAACATGGCTCCCCGTCGGTTATCAGTAAGCCCCTAGTTGATTACAAGTAGGTATAGCCGACAAGTATGGATGGGAGATATCGACATTCGCTCCTTTCGCGGACGGGCTGTCTGAGGTGCTCGAGACCGTCTTATCTTAGACCGTCATTCCTTATATTGGCTCCGCTGTGGGCGCTATTGCGCGGGATGTCAGACGCCACCGGACAATCCAAATGCGCTATCTATAGAAAATGGCTGTGTTATCTTTGATGCGTTATCTGTGTGCCAGCCATGCCAACTAGATCCCGTTGGGCTGCTGAAACGGCCCGCAGAAGAGAGTACATAGTTCGGTGCGAGTCCGTCGGCAACATTCGAGGTAATAGGTCCAAGCTGGAAGGGAAGGGGGGGAGCTAACAATAGCGCCTAACGAGTCATCCCCAAACAACAGGGAAACCCTTTGCTGTTTGAGGAACTGGGGGTGTGCCAACGTCTGTATTACAAAGTATGTACTCCGTATATAGGGCCGACAACCAATAGACTTTTGTCGTCGCTAACCCTCGGGGACGTTGCTGACATATGTCAGAATTCCATTACCCACTCATGTATGCACCATGGCCTTGTAATTACAGGTAAGCTTCCGGCAGACGATTAAGTTAGGCGCTCATCCATGGAAGCTCACTCCTACCAGTATGTACAAGCGAGGTGGCGAGGCACACGTAATGTGTGGGGAGATGCTTGGAATTCTGGAACATGGGTCTTATAGTACCCGAGAAGGGAGCGCATGACAATGAATTTTCCTGTCTGGACGTCGCGGCCTCCGTATACACCGTACAGCCGGGCACATTGAGAAAAAGGCTCTCGGCCTTGGCGCAGCGCTGCATTTGGAATCCAAGAAATGATCTATCGGCTTTGTACTTGCAGAAGCGCTCCGTGCTTTGCCATGGCCCTATTGCGATGTGTACTCAACTTCCTCGACGTAGACTTCTCTCACGCCTGTAACTCTGTCCTCCATTCGGCCTCGAGATCAATCAGTTGCTTCCAGACGTCGAGCGAGGCGACTTCTTCCAATATCCGTCGTTGCTCGCTGGAAATCTGCCGAAGCACATAGTTGCTTACTGTGGCAGCGTCTCGTTCGGCAGGCCGCCCAATGCCAACAGCAATGCGTGCAAACGGTGACTGGGGATAATTTTTCTGTGACAAGATTGCTTTGACGCTCTTGATACCGTTGTGCCCGCGGGGACTCCGTTCCCATGGGAGGAGCTTCACATCACCAAACGCTTTCTCCAGTTCGTCGTGAACGACAACGAGGCTCAGGGATGCTGGATCGTGTTGTTGAATCATCTCGGTCCAGGCACGGTTGACAAAGGGCCCGGAGACATTCATAAGGGTCGGCGACTGGACCAGGGTGTATTTAGGACCCGAAGACACCAGGCATGGTTGCTTGCCCCAGATCCTCTCCTGGAAATCGGGTTGACGTAGAGCTTTGGACAGGCCGTTCAGGGCGTAGTGGCCGGCGGAGTGAAGACTCGCATATTTTGGAAGAGGGTTCCCGAGGCTCACAACGAGGAAACGAGGATTGAACATGCTAAAGCCCCGGCGCAGTCATGTTTCGGCGGCAAGAAAGCATCACTTGAAGCTTTCCTGTCGGCAAACCGAAAATTACCAGGATATAGGTAATATGCTAGCGCTTCGTGACGCGCCGAACACTCATCATCGCGAAATCACGTGATAGTGGCGGAGCCGCCATCTCTCTCCGTTGCGCCGCGTGGATTATCTATCACTCTGACGTCGACGGAGATCATTGTGCAATCGATTTACTCCTTTACTATCTAGCCTCTACTAATTGATATCACCTTCCATTCGAAAGACGCACGAGAGTATCGGAAAGGCCATCGCCGTATTCAATCTCAACAAGTTGAAAGCTGAAACACCACGGTCGAGATGTCTTGGGCAGGTTTGTGTTTCGATGCCCCGCGGGATCGTGAATTATGGGTGGTCGCTCACGCCGAAAAGGGTTCAAGAAGAATGTCAACCGTGCGACGACGCAGGTGATGATGAAGACGGGTAGGTGGATCATGCCGGGACCCAGAGTAGTCAGACCTGATCGATGGCTCAAACAACGATAGGGCACGTGGAGAAAACCAACGATCGAGACTACGAGGTTGAGGAAAGGTAGGCAACAGAAGTGGACAATTCTGCGTCTCGCCTCGTCTGACGTGTTGCGCAGACGTTTCAAAACCATGGAGGCGGCATCCTTACGCCTGCAGAAAGAGTCGAAAGGCTACCTTGATTCCCTCCGAGGTAAATACCGTCCTGCGCCGTCCCGTGGTGTCTCACAAACTGAACGGATGTCGCAGCAATGACGGCATCGCAAATGAGGATAGCGGAAACCATCGATGCCTTCTACGGAGATTCTGGTGCGAGAGACGGCGTGAGCAGAAGCTACAAGCAAGCGGTCGAGGATCTCGACGCCGAGACGATAAAGGCACTTGATGGCCCCTATCGAACAACAGTCCTGGAACCTATCGGACGATTCTGCGCGTACTTCCCTGATGTCAACGAGTGCATCAAGAAGAGATCACACAAGCTGCTCGACTACGACGCTCTGCGAGCCAAGGTCAAGCGTCTCGTCGAAAAGCCCGACAAGGACGCAACGAAGCTGCCCCGTACCGAGAAAGAGCTGGAGATGGCCAGAGTGGCTTACGAGCAGCTCAATGAGCAGCTCAGCACAGAACTACCCCAGCTCATCGACCTGCGAGTACCATACCTAGATCCGACGTTCGAAGCCCTTGTCAAGATCCAGCTGCGATTCTGCGCCGAGGCGTATTCGAGAATGGCCCAGGTTCAGCAATACCTCGATGCCGATACCAGGGAACTGTACGCTGAAGGTCATCTCGATGCTAGAGTAGAAGAAGTGCTGCAAGAGATTCGGGAGCTGAGCATCAGCGGAACGGTGTAAAAAGGTATCCGGGCATCGTTTTGCTCATCATGATGACAATATATGAAAGCATTCATCTGGCAAGTTGGGCGTTTGGCGGGGTTTACCGTTAAGAAAACATTTTCTTGGACTCTGTCTCTTCATCGGTAGTGTTACGGGGACTATGATAGTTATGAACATACTTTGCGTACGAATGCGCAACCTTCATCCCGCAACGGGTTCTTCCGCGAGTGACAGGCCTATTTGATACTGCCGAGTCTTTCTGTCTTGATTCGGGCGTGGTGCGGCCAAGCAAGTATGAAGATAATCCGCAAGATCAACCACCACTCGCACCGTTCTGTTTTGCAAATATGTCACTCAGAGAGAGCCGACGTCCGATCGCTTGCATGGCAGGACCAGCCTCAGGGCCATGTGTCTCGACTACGCCACCAGCTCTTGCGACCTTCCAGCTCTCCTGGATCATGGCGGAGTTGATCTCCCTCGTCTCGTCCTTGTCATTGTGTATCCAAATGCCGAGGACCCGTTCGGCCTCTTCCCGATTCGCCTCGATCCGTAGGATGACAAGCTCTCCCATCACCTCCACATGGCTGACACGAGCCAGATCAACGGTGAGATTGTCCAGCCCCCGACGACTGAGGACGAATACGCATGCCCGAGGTTGTTGGCTCGCGTCGTCTGGTAGTGAGCTCTGCGCGCAGACAAACATTGTCCCCTCTATGCCGGACTTGTCCCAGCTCTGGGAGGTACTGTCGAATGTGTAGATGACGGCACTGGCTGCGATGCTCAGGATGGTCTGTATGGACGGTAGATATCGCTGCAGGACGGACAGATTCAGCTCAGTGTTTGTGCGTAACGGTGGAGGCGTGTATGTCGAAAGGATAGCAGCAGCAGCATCGGATTCGTAGTCGGAGACACCGTAGACAGGATGGGACGGTTGGCGGCTGTGGCGCGCCTTGGGCGGCACCGCTCGACTCATCGCGGTGATTGGATGCTATGTCGATTCAAGAGAGAGGATAAGCTGTTCGGAGCTCCGAGATGAATGCGCTATGACGGCGTCAAGCCGTTCGTCGGCGATGCGGATCGTTGGATCTGCCAACTACAACTAGTGAGTGCCCTATTTGTGCAGGTAGAGAGCATTCTGGAGCGCAAGACCATCGATAGTAGCGCACAAATCGCTCGATGACGTCCTGCCCCTCCACCACGCGTCTCTCTCTCTCCCTTTATCATGAGCAAACTTCGGCGCATCTCATCGGCTACATGCTTACCTCGCGGCGCTTAATCAATAGACATTACCGCCTGCTTACAGATTTTTCGTTTAGTACTTTCTGGTTCGCAGCTCGACTTATGATACCCATCATGGTCTAGGATACCAAGCTTTCACAGCGCCGCCAACGACGTGGGCCCTGCTCCTCGGAGCAATCTTGTCACGACATGACCGCTCGAATGAATATCCACTCGGACACCTGCGCCGGCTCAGAGCCTGAAGAACTTCTGGCTCCGCCGCAATCTCTCGCCAAGGCCGTCCTCAGTCGAAGAGCTGAATATGTGCGGCCTCGCGAGATCCGCGTCAAGGTTGGCACATGGAATGTCGCGGCCTGCCCGGGGACGGACAAAGACCTTGCGAGCTGGTTCGTCCGTGGGGAAGGTCTAGACACCGATTTTGCAACTGGAAGTGCTCTTCAGAAGCCTGCCATCGAGCGGACCTCATCGAAAGCTGCTCATCGAAGCCCTGATTCGGTTCGGGTTGTAGGTGGCGACTCAATTGATCTATACATTCTTGGCCTGCAAGAGGTGGTGGATCTGAACACGACAAGGGAATATATGAACCGAGCCGTATACACTGATACCCATACGACGGAAAAGTGGCAGGCTGCTTTAGAAGCGGCTCTCCCTGCTGGGTATCAACGTGTCGCGGCGGAGCAAATGACAGGCCTTCTCCTGCTCATATACGCATCTCTCGAGATCGCGCCAACGATCAGCAACGTGAGCACCAAATCTGTGGGAACCGGACTGTTGGGCTACTTCGGAAATAAAGGTGCTGTCACAACCAGGCTGGTTCTAGGAGAGACTTCCCGGTTGGTGTTTGTCAACTGCCACCTCGCTAGCGGCGCAGGGCCCAGCGAGTGCGACAGACGATACTGGGACGTAGGGCAAATCCTTTCAAAAACCGAATTTGACCCTGTCGTCCACGCCGGCGTTGCCGAGGACGATGGAGAAAAGATTGGGGACGAAGATTTCGCTTTCTGGTTTGGTGACCTCAACTTCAGACTCGACGGCTTACCCAGTGAGGATATTCGGAGACTTCTGACTCTACACGCGCGAGGGGAGTATGACATTGCTAAAAACAATGGCAAGCGACCCTTGGACGGCGAGGCTGCAATTGTCCTCAGAAATTCCGGGAGTGGTGACGACGACACGACTCTTCCATCTATTCATTCCAGAGAAGAGAGCTTCGACTCCATAAGTACTCTTCCTGACCCGGATGACTTTCCTCAAGACCCAAGTCAAGACCCTACCTCACTACAGGCTACATTAGACTCGTTACTTCCGCATGATCAGCTGAAGCGAGCAATTGCACAGCGTAAGGCCTTCCATGACGGTTGGAGGGAGGGTCCCATTACGTTCCTCCCTTCGTACAAATATGATGTGGGCACAGTTGGTCTATTCGACTCCAGCGAGAAGCGACGCTCTCCGAGCTGGTGCGATCGTATACTCTACAGGACACGCCGTCAAAAACAGCTGTATGATGAGATGGCTCGAGAAGAAAAGGCTTCCAGGGAAAAAGACGAAGAGATGAGGTCAAGAGGAATAGATCAAGATGACGATGTCCTCTTCAGCTACGACCCTGATACTGACGGTGACGAACAACGGGAAGCAGGCTTCGAAGATTACGACGAGACAAACGACGCACGGCATGATGGTGACGCGAATGCACCGGGAGATACAGACAATCTAAATCTTGATATATATACTTCTCATCAACGAATAACTTCATCCGATCACAAGCCATTGGCATCTGTCTTCACGCTCAGGTACGACGCAGTTGTTCCTGAAATGAAGGCCAAGATATACGCCGAGGTTGCTCGGGAGCTTGATCGAACGGAGAATGAGGGCCGGCCAGGCGTTACGGTTGTGTTGGAGGGTAATAAAGCCGGAAACGAGAACCTTGTCAACTTCGGCGACATTGGATTCCTGCAGAAAGTGTCGTCCGTAGTTACAATCGCAAACACAGGAAGCGTATCGGCGCAGTTATGCTTTGTTGAGAAGCCGACCACCGATGACGCGGACCTGTACTCGCCTTCATGGCTTACGACTTCCTTCGTTCGGCCGGAAGAGGGCGAGCCTACGGTTGCAAACGATTCCACACTTCTGGAGCCTGGAGAGACAGTCTTGGCATTCGTCGAGGCTGAGGTGTCTGCCATCTCGCACCTCTGGGCTCTGAACGACGGCCGAGCGAAATTGGAAGACGTGCTGGTGTTGCGTGTCGAAGGGGGCCGAGATCATTTCATCCCCGTGAGGGCTACATGGCTCCCAACCTGCTTCGGACGCTCACTTGATGAGTTGATCCGTATACCTGACGGAGGTGTCAGGAAGTTTGTGCTCGAAAAGGACATCAAAGGCTCCATACCGTACGACTTCACCATTCAATGCTCGGCCCCTAAAGAACTATTCAAGTTGACAGAGGCTGTTCAGACAATGGCAGAACGTTGTGTTGCGGATGAGGCTATGCTCGAGGACATGAAATTGCCCCAAGATCCTGCGTGGCCTTTCGAATCTTCAACTTGGAGTGTAGGGCTGACAGATCAGAGCGAGATCAGGGCTAGTGTAGTCGCTGCATTGGACACGGATGCATCCATCTCTTCAGCTTTGCCGGCGGAGCTATCGTCATGCCACAAATTGGAGCTCCTGTCGTCGGTGCTGCTCTTGTTCCTAGCCTCATTGACCGACGGGCTGATCCCTCCTCATCTCTGGGCAAAGTTGACCACGGCCCTTCCCGATTTGACATCACCGCCAGCGACGACCTGGCCAGAAACCAAGACGCAGATTCTTGACGTGCTATCGTCGGCCCCCAATCACAATATTGCGTTTGTCTTCTTGACCTCCACCCTCTCTCGCGTCGCGACTGAACTCAGCTCATCCACGACTGAAACGGGCGCTTCGGGGTTAAGCCGGCGCCTTAGTTTTCGAAAAAGAGACGACGCTGGCTTGAAGAGAAGGAGGGCGAGAGAGAGAAAGTACGCCGAGATACTAGGGCCGTTGGCATTCCGAACGAACGACAAGGACAAAGGTACAAAGGAGAAGGAGCTGGCTGTGGTCGAAATCTTTCTTAGACGCGAGATGGACGGTTAGGTGCTGGGACCGAAAGATGGAGCAAATGGACGGCGAACGGGACGACGGCGAGCACGGTTTCGGCGTCTGGGGCGAACATGATGGTTGTGGCTCGAGGGGATCCCGTTTGTTCTTTTTTGAATTATCATTTCGGCGTGATGACAACTAGTTCTTTGAGCACGAATTAAGAGGATGATGATGAACAGCCGCGGGTCTAGATGAACAAACGCCTTACCATGAACGCGAAATCGGAGCCGCCTTGGTGATTTTTCGACGGGTTCTCACCCTCATGCTACTTTGCCGCTCTGATACCAGGCCCGGATCTGGGTGAACGCCTAGCCATGGGCTCGGAAGCCCGAACCGCCATGTTGATTCTTCGACAGGTTCACATCGTCTCCCAACTTTTCGCTCTTATCTGAGGTCAGGCGCGATGAGCACCATTTCCAAGGTCGACTCGAAAGAGCCTTTGAATTAGCAAGAACAAACGAGGTGAATCCCAGTGACGAGTCATCTGATCTGCCAGCACCCGTCACCCGTCTTGAATGACTCACTTAGATGATAACACCGGATAAAGGGCCCGCTCGAATATGCGCTGTGCACAGTCTTTTTGCAAACCCTCCAATATTCACTTCACCTTTGTGTTTCGTTTCTCCAATTTCGACTTTTCGCCTTTGACTTCCTCCTTCCACCTGTCCTATGCTTGCCTCAGGTCAGTCCGGTCTTTGCAAGAGCTATCGTTGCTTCCTCCATTCTGTTTCTTGTCTTTTCTTCAGAACTATAGAACAACTTTCCTGGCTTAACTTGCGTGGACAACGCCATCCTGAAACTTCCTCGGCTCAAATTCTTTGCTCTCAGCTCCGAATCTCCACGATGAGATGGGGCTCCAAGATCACCGATACTGCCAAAGTCTCACTCGAATGCCGCAAGCTCTATCGCAGTAAACTGGATCGTCAGATTGAGCGCATGGTCGCGCTTCAGTCTCGTGCTTTACGGGTCGCTTCTCCCGCTATAGTTGCGGTTTACGCATCACACATCGCCTTGCCGGAGGCGCCATTGTTCGAGTGTGACGAATTAAGGGATGACTATCATCGTCCGCTTTGCGAACAAGGCACATCGCCAAGCTTTCTTCCACATATCGACAGTCTCCCGCGACAAGCCGACAAAATTTATGCTTCGGAGGACGCTGTTAACCTCGTGGACGACGTTCAAGATTCCCCACCAAGCGAAATTTGCCAGACATCACAGCATCTAGACTGTTCATGTCGCGCTGAAGATGCGGGAAACAGCATGTTAATGACGCCGTGGCACGACTGGTACTCGACCCAGTTGGAAGAATACTTGGATTCTCTGGCAAGCTCACGGAAGGAACAACAAGACGTAATGCAAGCGACAGCGCAACTTCCAGCACGAGGCGAGCGAAAATTCTCCCTTTGCGCTAATGACCTTGTCCGACTGCGTCACGAGCATCAAAGGCTACTTGGCTACCGCTGTTGCCTCGAAACAAATCTCATGGCGGTCCAAGAGACCCTGGTATGTCAGAAACGACGCTGGGACATCTCCACCTTCGACGGCGACGTTTCGGCCATCATGAAGAGCCGAGGGTTTGGTAGTCCATTAGTGGACAGCGTGGACCCGGACGAGATATCGACGGAAGACAATTGGAGCCTCGCGAACACGGGGTCAGACACACGTACTCGAAGGAAGATCTACGACCGGGCAGGCGATTACGATTCTTGTGCGGAGACGAATTGGCATACCCCCCAAGTTGACGCCAATATTTGTTGGTAGAGTCGGTGACGTCCGAATAGAAGGACGCTTCACACGAGCCTTGACCATTCAATCTGTTGAGCTAGGAGTGTTCGGTTGCACTTCGCCAAGTTTGACTTCCAGTCTTACAGCAGCTTCCAGAGCATTCAACACGTGTAGCTATTTTCAATCAATACACTAGATACATCATGACATTGCTTTCGCTTTGCTGCACATATAGAGGCAAGAGTACCACCGTACGCAATCCAATGATTTGAACCGGGCTCTACGTGTACTTAGTGACGCGGTCACTGCCCTTCTCTCCATGATGACGGCCGTTGTCAGAGTCAAAGTTTTCAATAATATCGTACTAATTTCATAACATCATTCGTGAGTCACTACACTGTCTTTTCCAGTTTCACTATCGGACCGGTCGAGTCAGAACTAGGATTTGTACTGTCAACATGCTTCGTCTATCGAAGGGACGGGAGATGGGGACGACCTACAGGCGTCAACGCGACCATAGCAGGTCAACGACAAATCAACGCTCGAATTATGAGTCTAGGAAGCGATTGGATCGACTCCCAACGAGAAGATGATACAGACAGATGGCACCTAGTCGTAGTATTCGCGGTTGTATGTGGGGTGAGCTTGCCACTTCTCTTCGAACATCTGCGCGATCCAGTAACAGGGATGATCCCAGTCAATGTGAGCTTGGGGGCCGCTGTACCGGGAGTCGCTGTCCGCCGCCTGTCGCTTGTCGACTGTCATCCGGGGCAGGGGGCATTAGCCGCCGTAAAACTTGACGGACACGCGGTTCAACTTACTGTAGCCGTTCTCGTCCTTGTAGCGCTTCCAAATGGCCAGCTGCCCTTGGATTCGAGAGTCGGTCATGGTAGACATGACGTGGTCGTATTGCACGGAGTCAAGATCACACAAGAAGTGCTTGTGGCGCTCCCAGGGGTTATCTGGGTTGGGCCACGGGTGGCAGTTGTAGTAGTGCCAATGCGTCAGGATGTTGTTGCATCCGTCATGGAGTTGTTCTACAAACTCGGGGATCGAATAGCGGATCTGGCAACAGATGAAAGTCAGTTCACTGGGAGGTCATGGGGTCGATTCATTCGGTTCTCACTGACCTTTTTACCGTAGTTGTGTCTGGCGTGACGGTAACGGTCTGCCGTGGCCCAGCTGGCTTCGTGCAGCAGGACGAAGATGCAGAGGTAAATGGTCCACCACATGGATGACTGGTTCCGGAAGATGGCCACCTCGAGGTCTCGAATGACGAGGTTGCCGTACTTGGTGAGAAGCTTGTTGTGATTGATACTGTCGAACTGGGCAACAATCATGCGTGGAAGAGAGACTTTGCCAAAGAGAGGATAGCTGTCGTCCTTCATCTCGGGCTTCATCCCGAGAAGCTCTTGGCCGCAGAGGTGCGAAGACCCGGTGGTGTGCCCTGTTGTCACGGTTTGAGATCATGAAGCTTAAACAATCGATAACGTCGAGCACTTACTCATGGCGAATCTGAAAGTGAAAAGGTTCCTCATGAGGCGGCGTTGCAGATTCATCTGGTGCTGCGTAGCCGGGTTATCCTCTCCCTGTCGAACGTGCGGGTCAGAACTTGGACAATAGGGGCTCGACAGTCGGCGTGCTCGTCGACTTACAGGCAGTTTGCTGTAGTGCTCCACGGCCATGGCATACGTTTTCTCAATGATGTCCTGGCCAAAGCCGAAAGTTGAGCCATCGGGCCTGTTGGGCTTCAACATGGCATGTATGGCGTTGCTGACAACGTATTGCTCGAAATACTCGGACGTTTTCCAGATGCTCACGAGGCAGTAAGCCTCGAGCTCCTTTTTCTTGCGGATTTCGTCCTGCTCCTCGCCCTCATGCACGGTCCAGTAGCGGGCGACCACGTCACCGGCGCGGGCTTTGAAGCGCACCACGTTGATCACGATGGGCTGATTGCATATCCCGAGGGTGAATGAAACGGTCCGAACGTCTTCTCGGTCGACTCGCTCAACGATGTCCTTCATCTCCGTTCCGGACCATCGCTCCGTGAGCTTCAGGCCGCTCCGACGGTAGAGCACGGCTTCTGTCAACTTGAACCTGTAGCAGGGGATGTGATGTATCGTCTTCTTGGACGTCTTTGAAAAGCTCTGGCATTGGATGCAATCGCCTTCAACATACTTGAGGTCCACGTCGCACTAGAAGCGGCGTTCTTTTGTGAGCAAGGGTCGGCGTTTGGAACTACTAGTAGGTTCAGGAGTTTGCAGTGCCCATCGCGACTTACACGAATCTTTTGCACCCGGCAGCGCAGACAAGCCTTCCGCTTACGAGTCTCGGCTGTCTGTTTACGTTTCGTTTCGTCAAAAGCCCCTCTGTGTTTCTTGCCTCGTTCGACGAGGGCCGTGCTGTCGTCGGTCCCTCGGGCCTCTGCATCGGCAGAAGACTCGGCTTGAACGATTTCATAACCCTGATCAGCGTCATTGCTATCGGATCCTGGGTTATCAAGCTCGCCATGGTGGCTTCTCGCGTTCTCGTACGAGGCAGTCCCCTTGTCAAACGTCAACCTGAGTTAGTTATGGGCTGGTCGTCATAAGATGATTATCAAATTACCGGATAGGAGCTCCCATGGTCTCCGTACGAGGAGGCCTCCACCTGTGGTGGGTATGCCGAGATATGGACCATCTCGGTAGATTGGTGAGTTGGGGAGTAAGTTGCGGTGTCGCCCCCGAGCATGGACGACTGCCCAACCGGGTTTCTCTGGGTCATGTCGGTCACGTATGCATGGTGAACGACATCGGACGCCGAGGAAACCGTGAACGGTATGCCGGCTGGTCCAAGCGCGTGAGGCGGGTAAAGAGCTGGCTGGATACCTTGCTGATTGTGGAAATTCAACGGGGGTCCCTGCTGCAGAGGCTCATGGTGGTTGGCGTTGAAGCCATGACCAGGATAAGCCGATGAGGCATATCTCGGATAATACGCATCTTCCCCGGGCGGCTGCACCATGTTGTGCATATACCGTGGCTCCGATAACACCACGGGTAAGTATCCAGCACTGGTGCTGGAGAATGGAGGTATGGCGTGAGCCTGATGGTGAGAAGAGCCGGTCTCTCGTCTTTCAGCTGTAGATAGTTCTGCAGGCTCCCGTTGGCCAGGGTCACCACCATACGGCCTCTCGTAAGAGACTACGGCATCTCGTTCAGGTGGCGCCGAACAAGTTGTGGGAACATGATTCACGAATAGAGGATCTTGGATAAAGGGGAGCGGCCCGGGACAGGTGGAGGCGAGGGGAAAATCAATGCCAGGGCTTGGCTTGCACTGCTTGAAAGGTGGGAAGTCGTCATCAGGACGATAAAGGTGGTCCGGAGCAGCCGTGGCACGGTAGACGGGCGATCGCCGCAGGTCGCCGCCGTGGTTGTACGAGGAAGAGGAGCCAAGAGCGGCTACGTTGGAGGCGGCTGTCTCAGGCGGGCTCCGGTTCATATCCAGCAGCCAGGTAGGAGGATCAGGGCCATCCGCTTGGCCCGGCGAGCCGTCGACGGCGTCGCCATCGACTTCATGTTGCTTGTATGCCACCCCGACGGTGGCAGGTATGACGGGATGACAGACACTCTGGGCGGCAACAGACGAATCGCTGACTCGCCTGCGCTTGGGTCCATTGTGCCCCTGCTGAACCGGTCAGAAAGTGCTCAGCGGGAAAAAGCGCGTGCTCGTGGCGGCGGCCCGGTCGAGCACAGAACCCCTGAGCCCGGCGATGAAAAGAGCGGGAAAGGGAGGGAAACATGCGACGTTGTGGATCAGAAACAGGACACAAGGGGTTTGATTTCCTCCATCCACGACGACCGCCCTTTGTTCATCATCTTCCTCTTCTTCTTTTTTTTTTTTGTGTGTCGCGGACGCATGTATGACATCCGTGACTGCAGCACATCCACGCAAAACGATCTGTAGGCCCAGTTTTCGTCACGGACATTCTGACAGCGCCAGTGCTCATGCGTGGGCAGCAGCAAAGACATTGAACGGGTGGCAAGAAAGCAATCAGGGCAACACAAAGGAGGCGCGAGGCGTTTTTTTCCGTCGAGCCACAAAGTGAAGATTGGGCTACACAGAGCAAGCCAGAGCGCGAGACAGATAGCGGACGGGGACCAACGAGAGAAATGCCTCACTTACCCGAGCCCTTGAACGGCCAGCCATGGAATTGACGGCGAATATTGTGGCTTGGTGACGAACAGGCCTTGGACCAGCAGCTTTACACGGGGGGTAGCACAAAATACAGGCAGCGACAATGGGATGACAGGAGGAGTCAAGAACGGAGCAGCATCACGACCGCTTGTTGGAGACGCAAGAAGGTGGCTCTGGGAGGAGGATGTAGGGATGAAGCAGGAGATTCATGCGATGCATTATGTTAAGACAAGCCCACGCCGACCCGGATAATGCATCCCTCTCTTTCGAGCAAACACAGAGGGAGACACGGAGACTCGGACGGGGAGGGGGGGTGCCATTGGACTGCCTGACGGACTGACGGGGGAAGCCTGGAAGGGTAAAAGATCCGCGGGCCGCACCGCAACGGATGACAAGAAAGAAAGATGGCGTGGTGTGTGACGAGTGAATGACCACGGGGGGGTGTGGTTGGTGATGATGGTGGTCGTGGTGGTGGTGGGCGTCAGCGTCATTCTGCGTCATGATGCTTGCCAACCAGACGAGAGCCGGGCTCTTCTCACCGTGCAGTTTACGTGATAGCTTCCCACACTATGTATGCAGCAGCCAGCAGGGCAAGACGTGGTGGATGGACAGCGAATGACACGGCTAAAACGCTCCGAGGACGCGTGTTGCAGCACAGGCGAGAGCTACTGTACATATCTGTACATATGTACTGTAGCCTGTAGGGGGGGGTTGTTGCCATCAAAATGCTGGATGGGGTGACTGGCGGCAAATTCGCATGCATGTTTGATATGTGGCAGGCTCATGCATGCACAACTCCGCTTCAAGCCAGGCATCATGTATGTATGTCTGTGTGTATGCAGCATGTATGTACATACGTTTGTCGAATGCTGTCAAGGAAGTTGTCTTGTCTGTCTGTCTGTCTGTCTGTCTGTCATCTGTGGCTTGCCCTGCGAATCCCATGTTTACCACACGGTTTCTTTTTTGCCCCTTTTCTTTTGAATCCCCTTCTCATGTGCGTTCCATTCCAGGCTTTTCGTTGACGGGCGAATAGGCCTCAAGAGACGACGCCCGCCCCCTCCCTTTCCCTTTTCGCCGTATGTACATACTTCGTACGTTGCACGCTCTTGACGCCATCAAGTAAGTAAATACAAGTAGTTCTCTCTCTCCTCACTCCGTAGAGAAAACTGTCTTTGATTTCGCGCCAGGGGCATGAATGCCATGCGTGCCCCGTACTTGTAGACAGTAACAGAGCATGGATGCGTGAAGTTCCGAGTTCCATGTAGGTTCAGCCATGTTTCGATAAGAACAGAACCGACTACCAAGATGATGGAGGTCGTGCCTGTCCCCCATGAGTATCTTTGTAACACCCTGAACGCGGCGGATGCTCGGGGCCAGGCCTCAGCAACAAGCCAACAGCCCACGTTTCGGCCCAACCACGACGCCACCACTTGTTACTTGTATTAATACTTGCCCGAGAACAGCTCAGCCAAGAACAGGATCCTGATTTCGTGAAATTGCGTATGACAGCGTAGAGAGGGTGACCCAGCTTTCCCGGAGAGGAAAAAACACCCAGGACGGGCCTAAAGGCATTCGGGCGGTTGGACCAGAGACCTTTAGCACCCTCCAAGTCTTGTATCTGGACGAACGTGTATCTCGGCAAGGATGTTATGTACAAGTATGTACGGGGTAACACACGCAGCATGTCAATCGGAGGCAGCGGTGCAAGACTTTGGACCCATGTCACGGTCCGGAACATCGTGAGCGCGCCCAATCACTCCCTCGCCTGCTTGGGAACGGGTCAAAGGCGAGAGAAAGAGAGGAGGGGGACATGGGATGGTCTCACTTGGTCCCACCAGCCCGTCGAGAGAAAGGGCATATCACTGCATTAGTCCCGTGTGATCAGATAACCCGTCCGGTATCTCGACTCCGGAAGACCAGGGGACAAGCCGTCGAATCGAGTGCATTCCAAGGCCATCCCCAGCTTCCATTGGTTTATTAGCCGGCTCGGCAAGCGGCTATGCAAATGAAAGTACTCTGACACTTGAGTTCCCCAAAGGTAAGACTTGAGGCGTTGTAGGAAAGCTTATTTCACGACTCAACAGACGCAGGTCTCTCGATAGCCGGCCTTTCGTGGCTGCTTTGCATTTAATATTGATTTCTGGTCGTGCCGGCTCGAACATCATGGCCATCTCTCTTCGTCCATGGAGCACAGGCGACCTGAAAACTGGTCCTGTAGATCCTCCAGGCCGGGCGGCATGGGGGGGGAGGACAACTGAGCATTGTCCAGTAAATTGTGTGTGTCATTGCGAGACTAGCTGACACCCATAACGAACCTGATGCCCACCACCATGTATGTACCTACTTGTACATACAGACCATAGCCTTGCAGAAGATTCAAGAGTTTTCGACCAGGGTTTGGCCCTTGGACCGAGAGTACATGGACGGTACTTGTACGTATGAAGCTGCCATTGTCCATCCCAGTCATCTGCCGGCGTCAGGCCACAGAAGTAGGTAGGGTGAAACAGCGATGGCAACATTCCCCTTCGCAAAGACGCAAAAGAGGTTGTCTATCAATACGAATTCCAAGAAAATCTCCGATGCTGTGACATCACATGAAAGAAAATGTTGCCCTCCGACGAGACGCCACCTCCTGGCGGTTGGCCAGTCCAGCGCCACAGTCCATGCAGGTGAAATACCAGACCAAAAGCACGGCAGAAAAAAAAAACTTGAGCCATGGCGGCTTTTTTTTCCCCCAACGGATCTTTTTCAACACGAGCAGGGAGACACAGGTGCGATTTTTGACGTGGCCCCCGGACGGAGAGAGCTTATCCGACAAGCAGCCAGACAGGGGCGGCTCAAAACACGCAAAAAAGAACAGGAATCTGCCCGTAACTCGAAGACTAGGGAAACGTTGTGATGGCTATCAAAACCACATGCATACGATTCGTGCGTCGTACGAGTGTGCGTGTGTGCATGTGTGTGTGTCCGTACGCACATACATGGCTACATGTATCAAAGCACCCGAGACACAGACGACGGTTGTGTTCCTATGATAAATGCCAGGCAAAAATGTCGACAAACCTTGACGAGGGCTGGCCATTGAAACGTTCAGGACACGCTCGGAGTCTTCGCCGGGGTCCGGAACTCGGATGCCTGCCACGAGAGAGAGCCAGAAGATGCCCAGGCACAACTAGGTGGGAGTACTCGGTAGATGGGCTCTTGTACGTTCTTTCTTTCCTTTTGCTTTGGTCTCTTTTCCCTACCTTGTCCTACCTCCTCCTGGCTGCCCTGTGTTCCTTTTCCTTATCCATGCCTGCCCGCTTCTGCCTCACATCGCCGTCGGAGGAGGCGTTTCCACTCGAGCCAACCAGCTCCTCGCCAAACCTGTCACCAACCCATCGACTCTGCCTTATCAGCTTGCCATGAGATTGTGTTTATTTTTTTTCTTTCTACCCAAGGACAAAGGGTAAAAGCCTCGTTTGGGCGCTCTGATGCGGGACCTGGCCGAGGCCCATCGCCACAACTGCAACCTGCGTAACAAAGTGGTCCGAAGGCCGGCCGGTTAGATCAGTGCCGACGCCTCCTATTTCATGCTTCCATCACCGCCGACTTGGGGGTCCTCAACGGATATGTGGGTGACGACAGCCGGCCCGTCGAATCAAATTTCTGAGTCAATCACCGGGGCTCAACATCAAGATGCAACGGGATCAAGCGCCTTACTTCCGTGAGGAGAAATTTATGGGTTTCCTGTTGCTCAGTGTCGTGCAACGTCTGCGAGTTCCCCTTCCTCTCCGACATTTTGACGTGAGAGAAAAAATTGCCACGAGGGTCGAGGGGGTTGAAGAAAAGAAACATTGGGCCGAGTGCGTAGTGGCGCGCGTGTATGGACCAGAGTCCAGTCTCCATGCTCTCTCTCTCTCTCTGTTCTTTATCTCTCGCTCTTCCTGTACGAGGAAGAGAGAGAGGCCGCCGCCTTGGAGTATTTTGTCCTTGGTCCTCACGCCCAACTTACACGCGAGTACATAAACCCCCAAGCCATGACGACTTTTTTCCTTCGTCTGAAATGCAGCTCTTCCAAGACCTCGACGCCCTCATTCCCTAGTATTCAGCTAGCACTGTTCGCTCCTCCTGATTCACTTGGCCTCCTTTGCGAGAACACGCCCTTGTCTCCGCCGGAAAACCATGGCAGTGTGCGGAAAGCTTCGTTTCCCAGCTGATGTCGGTCACGCGGGCCCGGTTTCCAACAATTGGGAGCAGCCACACGAGGAAGAGGCTGCCCGCCTCAACTTGGCTCAGGAACAAAACCCGCAGTCCTTGTCTGGGCCGTTGGTGTGGTCCGGGGGGGAGCTTGTTGACGAGTCATCTTTCACCGTTCGCTTGACTGCAGATGACGTTGCGGAAATAGACGCTGCGCTTAAAAACTTTAAATGTGTGTTGTGTCTTTTGTTTTCCCTCGGTTCTCGAGTGAACAATGACATTGAAGGGAGAGCCACCATTGACGGAAAGACATAACCGCAGCTTTGAACCTGGACAGCGACGCCGTCTCCCAGCTGAATTTCCCCCTTCCCAACTTGGCCTTGAAGCTTGCCGAGCACGTAACAGCCCTTCACCAGGGCCGAGGTTTCTTCGTCGTCAAGGGCCTCGACATGGCCCGCTACTCGGTCCAAGACGGCGTCAACGTCTACCTGGGTCTCTCCAGCTACGTTGCCGACAAGAGAGGCTTGCAAAACCGCCAAGGAAACGTGTTGTGTAAGTCGTCCTCCGTGAACATGTTTCTCCTTTGGGACAAGCCACTCAAATCCGTCTTCTCCAGCCCATATCACTAGCTCGAAGATGTGGGACGTGCCTATGGAGCAACGCCACGGCATTCACTCCAGTTTTGCTTTGGTTCGTTTTCTCCTCCCCCCCGCTCCCCGTTGTCGGGAGAGCGGAAAAAACAAAAGCTTATTATTGCGTTGACTTACATATGCTGTTGTATGTCCATGGCCTCAGCCTTTCCACAATGACATGGGGTGTGATATCCTTGCATTGCAGGCTCGTCACGGAGCACATCGTGGTGGCTGCACCTATCTCAGCTCCACTTGGACCATCTTCAACCGTCTTCTTGTCGAGGAACCAGACGTTCTGGGAACATTGTTGGCCCCAAATTGGCCCATTCAGATGTAAGTCCGGGGCCCGGCCTCGGGCCCTCCCGTGCTCCCACCCCCTTCCCCTTTCTCCTTCCACTCCTCCGGCAGAAACTTTGACGCACATGCTGATCTCTCTCGTTCTTCACGCGCAAAGCTCCGGACCTGATGCCCGTTATTACCTTGCCCCGGCTCTCGTCCTGCACGAGGGCCGCTTGATGGCGAGCATGGACCCCAAGCGATTTGGCCCCCATGCAGCTTGCGTTGGCACAGACATCCCGGACCTGAGCGCCGAACAGCAGCACGCCTTGAAAAGGGTCGCCGAGGTGGCGACTGCAACGCAGCTCGGCATTCAGATGCAAACGGGCGACTTGCTCTACGTCAACAACTGGGCCCTTCTGCATCGACGAGACGCCTACGCAGACGATGGGACCACCTCTCGCCACCTCGTCAGGCTTTGGCTGCGCAATACGAAGCTCGGCTGGCCCGTGCCAAGCCAGATGCTTCTGCCCTGGCTGGCCGCCTATGGCACGAGCTCCGTCTCCAAGCCCGACAGCCGTCGGTATCCTCTCGAACCGGACGCCAAGTATTCTGTGCCCAAGTACTCCGCGGGATCGGCGGCGTTTGTTGTCGAGGAAAATGACGAGTCAGACGCCTGAGCGTCTCACTCGCCTCTTGTTGCATGAATGCAACATGCTATGAGCCCGTCCCCATATACTTATCCCCATACGATTCTTGGTTTTAGCCATGGTTTTTGGTCGTGTAACCCGCTTTAGCTCGGTTCAATCGCCTGAGCGGGGAGGCTGTAATACTAGGAAGACATTCATTTATGATAACGTTGAAGGAACCTTCGGGCGAGCCAATCGACGGCTTGAGCATGGCCATCGTCCTCTGAGATCATGTGAGGAGGGCCTCTAACTCACCGTCGGTTGGCTCTAGCCTGGGATAATCCATGATGGATGAAGGTATCATGTGTACCTGTATCGATGTGCTGCACCATCGACCGAGCATTGCGCGTTCAAGGCAGCTTCAGATCGAGATCTAAATAAGAGCATCCTTTTAAGGGTCCTAAGAACAAACTCGCAAATCACTTTTGTTGTAGGGTGCGCAGCGCCTGCTCCGCGTACATGTACATGTAACATTGAAGGCGGCTTTTTGATACATATACCCTCCAGTGCCATCGACCATCCTACATGCATGTACGAACAAAAACATGAGCACCTGATGTGTTCAATATCTTCAAGATCATATTCCTCTTGGCAGTGCCATGTCGATCGTCAGATCGCCTCGAAACTCGAGCTCGGAGGGCCATGCAATGGTGACCACACACGAGAACGCTTGGCATACGCAGGCCCCAACACTGCCAAGCGGAACGTAATGTCAAGCCGACACCTTCGATTTTCAGTGAGCCTTATGTCCATGTAGTATCGTTGAATCAGCTGATGGGAAATGGATGTGGTGGTATTGGCCTGGAAGATGTTATATACATGTACTCATGTTGTTTCTAAACATACTAGATGTATGTTTAGCCCTGTCCTCATCCAAACGTAATGGTAATCCCGAGCCCAGCACGAGTTTCAAACATGCAAGAAAACGGGACTTGACTACCTTTTTGACCTCGTTCAGCCAGGAAATGCTCCAATAAAAAGTGAACTGCAGCGTGCACCTATAGCCTGGCAGAGCAGGGTTCCAGTCGCAGCCCGAATGCCACGCTGTATTTTCTGGTAGCAACCATGATCATATGCAAAAATATGGGCATCTCCACTTACGCATAGGATCAGATGTTCAATTTTCCTTAGCTCTATTGCACCTCGACGTAAGACCTTGCACCCAGAGGCGTGGTTATCAGAGCATCCAAGGGCACCAATGGAGGCAAACTTGAACCGAGCTCTCGAATACATATTCTTGCTACTTTGGCGAATATTCTGAGCTCATAACTTGAGAGTAGAGCAAGACATATATAAAAAGACGTGCGATAGAGCCCGTGGCTAGCCTGTGCTTCTGGTGGGTGTGGGAGTGTTGGATCTCCGATCTGTGCCTGGTGCACCAGTATGAAGGCCTTTCCGGATGCTTGCCGACCCGGACATGCAACAGCTGTTAATGACGCAGTCATCAGCTTCTGACACTTTCTGAGAGTACGTAGTTGTTTGGTTGAGGCTGCCAAGCCGGGCACAAAAGCGTACGCAGGAGAAGGGCTTTGCAATGCTCTCCGGATAGCATTTATGTACGCACGTACAAGCTCAGAAAACAAATGAATATTGACAATGGCTTGGAAAAAAATGGGCTATACTTGAATATTTCGTTATTAATTTTCTATGAGCCATTCTATACATGTACTGAGGCCGGCTCGCCGACGATAAGGCTTTCCGGCGAATCGCATGTGCATTTGATGCGAAGCCGTCAATGACACCACGGGATATGCCTGCAAAATAAGATGTATTCTTACCCAGAGACCGCAATCTCTTTTGTGGATTCCGCAGCAATGATGAAAGCAGGCATCCATCCGTAAATTACACCTAGTTCCAGTACGTTTATGTTGAGTGTAGCATACACCAACGCACATGTAGAGCCAACGTCGAGAATTCGCCTTGAAGGCGTTACTTTTGTCGTATACTCAGGCCAATCAATCAAGTCCGACCTTTCAGACCTGTTAGAGCCGACCGTTGTTTGAGTTTCATGTCGAATATTATGTAGGTCTGGTGTTGGATACATTCATGTAGGTGCACATCCACCATAAAGCGGTCGACTATTTGATGGATTGTCTATCGATCATGCGAAATTATATTCACATACTGGTAGACAGTCAAGCTCACCAAAGGCATATACTTGATTTGGTTTCCAACGTCTGAAAAAGCTATAGGAGGTAACGGAGTGCATGTATCCGTCGACTACATGTAGGACCGTCCAGTCGTCAGGAACCGACAATCCATATCACGCACATTCCATGTAGTCAAGACGTTCACTCAAAATTTGTTCAACTGTCATGAGTAATCTTCCTTCAACTTCAGCTTATCATCATATCTAAAGATTCGCTTTCTTCGGTGTTCTGTTTAGGGGGGTCCGCCCCGTTGACTTGGCCGGATAATAGTCTTGTCATGAGCCTCGAGGGGACGTTTTGTAAGTGAATCTGAGCCATGGAGAGTATATTGGAAGTTTTTGGTCATGAATGCGTTCACACACATATCGGATTGATCACGTTGATCCATATAGCCATCGCAAGGCAGGGACGCCTCGTCCAAGGGGGCCAAAGATCCGCCGCATCTAATTCAGGAAGTCAAAAAACTCCGAAATGAAGTTGATTGCTGTAAGATGATGTATGCAGATGTTTTATTCACAGTCACATACCTCTGAATAGGCCCTTACAATGTATCATGTATGGAATGCTTTGATCAATGTAATGTGACACGATGGATTACAGTACAAACAAACATGTGACAAACAAATACCAGATATTGAACATCAAGTCTTAAACTTGCTTGTCGGGTCATTTTGTCTTGCGGCTGTCCTCGTTATTCCGTGTCGCTTTAGCACTGATGTTGGTACCGAAGACTGGTGCCGTGTCCGTGATTCCTCTTGTGGTGATCTTTTCTGAACCTGTGACTAGAAACTGGACTCAACCAGTGATTTGTTATAGTAACACGGACCAGAAGACTGCAATTACAGGTGCTATCGCTGCCATATCTGAATCTTTCCCCCTTGGCATTTTCTCGTCATTGAACCCGCTCGACAAGCTTGAACAACGTCGATCCATGACTTCTTTGATCATAAAACCTGTCTTGGAGTCCCTGAAGAGAAACCCGAAGGTCCCTGTAATGTGCTTGGAGCTAATACACATGATGTATTGGCCCTACCCGTAGACATCAACTGATACATTGATGCAATATACGTAGATACATAAGCTTGAGATGGGGAAAGTAAGATCCTGGTTCGGTATGGAAATGCTACTAAAGGGAGCCGTATTACAAGTATTTGTTAATTCTTGAGCCTTGAGAACTACTAACATGTAGAGACGCTTCTGCTTCGACAACGAACATAAACAACATTGAACAGTGAGTGACGCCAGATTCCGGCTCGCATCTTACGGCTGTGAGAACTCTTCCATTACACAAGAAGCCGCTTGACTGAACACTAAATACACTTACGGAAAAGAGCATAGCACTAATACGACGCCAAGCTAGGCTAAGGTTTATAATTCGGTGTCGAGCTTTCCGATTACAGACGACATATGTATAAATTTCGAGTTTATGGTATTTATGTACTAAAAAGTAAAGGAAATTTTACAAATCGTGGCCAATTTTCCCCTTATAGCTCGAAGACTTCGAGGATTATACCATGAACAACGGCCAACCTTTGAACTTTGGTGTTAAGATCTTCAGCGACCATCCTCGGTACATTACTCACCTCATGTATGGGCAGCTTGCTGCTTTCTGATACCTAACGACGCAAGCCATCTCACATGAACCGGCAATACTATATGTTACTAAGCTACATGTATGTAATTTTCTCTACTGAAGTGTGCACGAAAATACTTACTTGAAGTGGTGACGTCAGGCGACTAGAGATTCCAATAAGTGACACTGGACTTGGTTCCAGCCTGGGCCAGGTAGATCGCCGAGTGGTGTATGCGACGTGTTTTGCGCGTGTATTCAACATAACTCCCGAGACTATCATATTGTTTAATCACATTTGCAATAGAGAGGAACGCACACGACGGTCATTCACAACACGAAGATTTCCGTGCGTTCCACCCAAGTTATCTATATGTAAATAATTGGTTCCATGATACAATGCTTCTGGAGAGTAGACGAATGATGGAAGCTCACACAAATTAGATGTATTGTTCTTTGAGCTTTGAAGAAGCTACTCTTACGTTGAAGGCGAATACATCTTGATGGAAAGGCTTTGGCAGGGTGGTTGAGCTCAAACATGAGCCAACTACACCCATTCAATGTTATCTACGAGCTTCTTATATGATGCTTTAACATTATATACATCAAACACTAAGTTCTTGTAGTACGAGGCGGATATAACCTCTTCTTTGGCTGTTGTTCGTCATTTCGGCCAAAGTAGCCAACTTGATCTCCAAATTACCAATAAGAGCACAGCAAACCGTATAAACGCAAAACCTTGCGGTGAATCGACAGGTCTCACAATTACACAGTGCTTTCGGTATTGCCTCAGAATTGTCGGTCTCAGTGGTAAAATGACTTGCATTACGCGTGGGAAGATACTAGTATCAGTGAGAACCAGGAGGATGAGACGACCGTGACCAACAAGAGCTGTCCCCCACAAAGGATCAGAGGGTGAGACGAAACTCATTGGATCATGGCTTTGAAGGTGGCGAGATCGGTAGTTATCCGATCTTCGCGTAGGAATCCGCCTCCGGGTTCAATGTCAGCCATATCTGGTCATTTGCTAATTCTACGTACGGGCGTTCTCGATACATATATAATCTGAAACGGATTTACGTGTAAGAGGCGGACGACACTCGAGAAGGCTCAAGAAGGATTCATGTATTGAGACCCTGCTTCCAAAGAAACAGGCTTGACCGTTGTTTGTAGGCGTTCGCATCAGATTTGTAGTATGATATTGCTGGGTGTTCAAAAATGGAAGTTCCATTGCCGAGTCTGGTTCGGAGCCTCACTAAGGGCGCTAGCGTGGGCAAATTCACATGGAAGATGGGATGGAATACCAATAATTAGGGCGAAGCCGAACTCATGGAGGTATCACCGGTAGGAAAAAGACAAGCAGCCTTGCAGCGATGGGCTCTTCGGACCGAAGCTGCGACGGATGATGGCCTGCATCGCGGCGTGACATGGGCACGTCGAGAATGCGGGGAAGGCGTGGAGGCCGTCCTTGTCTCTCGGCACTGATTTGACAGCAGTACATAGGCCTACATGGCAGCAGCACATGGCAGCAGCAGCCAACGGAGGATTCCTCGTCACATGATGCGCAATTTCCACCCCCGTTCTACTTTTACACGCAACTACAGATGGAAGCAATGCTCCTTTTGTTGGAGGTTGAACATGGACGTTTTCCCGATCAATGCATGCTTGCTCCTTCACTCGTCGTCATGTGACGCGGTACGTGACGTCTCTGTCCAAAGTCAAGTTCTGCTGGCGGCTGTCAGGTGTGTCAGGGGAACAAAGGCACACAGAAACGCACGCACGGCGAGCGCCGCTCGAGACGCAACGGGGCGCCTGCGGGAAGGCGCATGGCTTGCATGATGTGGACAATCAATGTTACGTAGCAACGGAGCGCTGCAGGGGAGTAATTGAGCCTGTCGAGGTCGCCCGAGGCCCCCCTGTGCCCTGTGCCCCTGCACTCTCGCACCGACTCATATGTATGTACATCAAGAACTCTCGCACCCTCGCGCCCTCCCGTTTCGCCCTGCGCAGGAGGGTGCGAATTAAAGTGCCGCGGCTCGCAAGCTCGGTCACGGCGGGCCCGTGGCGCGCTTCAAATAACTCATCTATGTACGGAGCATGTAATTAATACATATGTACGAGTCCTCCGTAATAATGAATACTTGCATCTCCGAGATCAGCATCCATCGCGCTCGATCAAGAAGGTACATAACGTATTCAACATGCGCACAGAACGCTGGTGCGTGTATAGTCTACCAACCAAAACCGTGATACCGACCTTTCACGTGAACCTTGACCTGTAGGTTGTTACTGGTCAAATGACGGCTTTCGCTCACCGCCGACTATTTGTACAAGCGCAGGACCAGCAATCAGTCATCTGCGACCTGCTAGGGAACGATGCTTGCGCGAGGGCAACGACCCAGGGGCTTGTCAAAAACGCCACTTTCCGGTGACAGGGTAAACTTCAGCTCCCGCTACCCTGTGTGTTTTACTTGTTCTCCTGTTGGCAGACGGGCAGAACATACAGGCACGGGTTAGGGTAATGAACGTATGTGGGCTCTGTAAATCTAGGGGTCTGTCCGTAAACTGAACTGAGAAGCCACGAACCGGATGGACAGGGTTTGCTTGTAATACTATTAATAACCTAGAGAAGTTTTCTACCCCTTCTCTGCGGACAGCGTGAGGAGACTTCGCACGACAGCACAGTACGTCTCGAGCGCAAGAACGTGACATGCACAGCTCTCGTGCATGTCGTGATACTTGTACGGAGGACATATGTACACTTCAGTAGCGGCTAGACTTGATCAGGGAGGCCCTGAGGTCCGAGATTCTATCTATTCTTACTTGTACACTCCGTACATGCTTGTACATAGTAGGTTTAGACGGTTGGCTTTTTGACCACCATCATGTTCGTCCAGGCACACGCGCATCCACTGGAAGGCCTCGGGATTCCAGAAGCTTGATCGAGATGCGGGGAAAGGAATCTGTTCCTACTCGTATGCATGTGCGATGTAATGTCAAATCTTTACTAGCTGTACGGTAGTATGTATGTGTAAGCCGTGCTTATGTCAATCCCCAAGTCAGGAGGGGAATGACAAACGGCCAGATGGCGACGCTCCGTATTGAAACGTCGGGACAACGCTCGTCACTGACCAGATGCAGTCGCCTTGCAGCGACAGAGTTAAAACAGCTGCTACCGTTTGTATGAAAGCCTCATTCCAGCAGGCTGATGGATGTAGCATCTGCCTACGATGATGCCAAAGTAAGGTATGACACGCTAGGTATGGGTCGCATCGACATGTAATATGCATGTACATGTACATGACAGACTTGAGATCCTCATTTTCACGCCAAAATGTCTTCAACTGCGCCGACTCGACCGCAGGACTGAGACGAGCCTTCGGGATGCCCGCCAGGGGATCAAACTACTTACACTGGAAGTATGTACTTGTACATACATGCCCCCTAGTAATAGGTAGTGATTCACAGGGTAGGGTATTACCTCATACGGAGAACAGTTCTGACGATGGGCGCGTGGATGATTAGATTAATAAAGTACAGATCTGCCTTACTGCTCATACATGCCATGGCATGTATTAATACAACATCCGCACTGCCTTACCTAATACGTTCGGGAGTCTAATGTTACATCCAGTCCGCGGCCTAACGTAGCACTCCACTATCCTGTCGCGACCAACTGCCATTGTTTGTACCGGGTGTGAAATGCACATAGGCACTGCAAAATAGCGACAGCAGAGAGCGGTCGCACGAGCTGTGTCGCCTTCTCGTGACCGGCCTGCAACCAGCCAATGCCAGGGTCAAATAAACGACGCGCTGTGAAACCTCCGGGTGGTACTCATATAGTTATGCGTCCGGCCGTGTGAGAAGTATGGCCATCGAGCTTCAGCTATGTAATCGCGGGACAGAACTTTTGTTTTTTCTTCCCGACTTTAGATCTGCTGTCCTTGTAAGGTGCTGTATCAATGAGTAGCAATTGCAGGCCCCTCAGACGTATACGACTTGAATATGTAATCAACCGGTATTTTTAGGTCTTGGCCTTGACGGGGGGACTGGTGAAGCTGAGCGAAGACAACGTCTCAGCGGAGAGGGCGCAGAGGACGGTGAAGCACGGGGCAGCAGACACTGTGTGCTTGACCAATGAGCAGGGCATGCCGTACGGTGCTCGAGCAAGTATGGAGACTGTAACGTCCTCCACCCCTTGAGATCGGTTGGTCCGCGCCCAAGAAACAAGGTCTTACCAGTAGTTATGTATTACAAGTAGCAGATGGCAGCCCTCCACCTCCCACTGGCTTTTCGTGTCGTGCGTGTCGCCTCTCGCTACCTACTTTATTCTTCCCCATACTTGTAGGTACATGCTAACCACTAACCTCTCTCCCACCCCCACTCGCCTCCCTCGTCAGCCCATCTGTCCAATCATTCATCCAGACCACCCACACCTTCGCTTGACACCGTCACGATCCTGGCTCCATCCTTGCTGGCCTCTGCACCCAAACGAGCCAATCTCACTGGGCTGCGGCTCAAGCGTTCCCTCTTCTGGCTCGCTGCTCCGGCCAGCTGCCCATTTTCCTTCATTCCTCCCACGCACCATCATCCCCCGCCCTCGTGGGCTGGCTCTCCACTTGTCCCAACCTGCTGGCCAGAGCAAAAACCCCTACCGGCCCTCGCCCTTCCAATCTCTCTCGCATCTCTCCCGTGTCGCTCGAACTTTTTGACACGGCATCGTCATACGACTCTTCTCGCCTGCCCCGAGACGTGATAGACCGAACCTCATGTTCCCTTCCAACTTCGCGCGGTAGACGACTTCTGTCAGATCGCTTTGCTTATATCTGTCCAAACTTCGGAATACTATCACTCCTCTGCCCCCCGCGTTGGAAACTCGGGCCCGCTTCCGTCTGAAAGGGCCGAATAACGGCTGCAAGTCAAAGGAGCGCCGACTCTGTCAACTCTCACATCTCTTCCGCCACGCGACGTTTATTCAGAGGGCCCTTTATCCCACCGTTCCCCCGCAAATTCCCCAAGATCGCCATCTATCGAACACCAATCGTCCCGAGTCTCGATATTCAGTACCGTGCGCCGTCCGTCTCGACCCGCGATTCCTCGATTTGGCTCCGGACTGTCCTTGTCGGCGCTCTTTAACACCAGAGTGCGGGTTTTCGACCTCACTATCGGCGACGCGATCTCTCCTTTTCCCTGAACTCAACGGTCCGTCGGCCCCTGCCACGCCATCATGACCCAAGCCGTGAAGAGGGCCTGCGATGCCTGCCATCGTCGCAAGGTCAAATGCGATGGTATCAACCCATGTCGGAACTGCTCGTCGGCACAGCTGTCATGCACATACAACGCCATTCCCCAGAAGAAGGGGCCCAAGGGTTCCCGCGCCAAAGTCATCAGCGAGCTGCGAGAGACGCAACGTCAGACTAGCCTCGCTGTCAAAGTCCAGAATAGAATCAACGGCATCGCGAGCGCCCCTTCAGGCGTTGGCCTAACACCTACGCCGGGGCTTCTGACCAGTGAGCTGGTAAAGGAATGTGTGCAATTCTTCTTCGACCACATGTACCCGCAGGCGCCCATACTCGATCGTCGTCAAGTCGAGAGGCAGGTATTGTACATGGAGCAGAACCGAGATGCCTATTGCCTCATGGCCTCGATGTGTGCCTTTGTCATGTTGCAGCCAGGCATGTCTATGCCCTCTGGAGACCTTCGCAACCTCGACATGATACCCGGCGCCAACATCATGTCCAGCCAGCTCTTGCTTGAAGAATGTCTACTTGTGCGAAGAGGCTACGACTACCTGGATTCCATGACGCTCAACACTCTGGTCACCAGCTTCTTCATCTTTGGCTGTTATTCCAGCCAGGAGATGCACGACAAAGCTTGGTACCACCTGCGTGAGGTGACAACGATGATGCACATGATGGGCATGCACAAGGAAGAGCACTATATGCAGTTTGATGCTGCCGAGTCGTCCCGGCGCCGCCGGCTGTATTGGCTGTTCTTCGCCACGGAACGGTCCTATGCACTTCAGCGACAGCGCCCAACAACTCTGGAGGCTACTGTCAACCTCCCTTCGCTCAGCGATGACTCGTCCGACCCGCAGGCGCATCAACTGAACGGTTTCCACCTCATGGTCAGCATGTTTCGAGAATTTGACGATGCCTTCACAGCGACGTGGAACAAAACCCGAGCCCATCTGTCGCCGCAGTTCGTCAACAGGCTGCAGAAGGAACTGAACGACTTGACACAGTCTTACACATGCCAGGACTCCAACTTCCAGGACCTACACACAAATCAGCAGTGGTTGAAGGAAGTCGTTTGGCAGCTGAGGGGAGGTGCAGTATCTGGAAACGGGAATGGCTCGTTATCGGCCCAGTACTTGAAGCAGATGTCTCGAGATCTTCTGAGCAACATGGCGTCGCCGTTCTTGGTACAATTCGACATTGCGAACTCTGGCCTGGTAAGCACTACACGTATTGTGAACCCTCATCGTAACAGCAAGTACTGACTCGTGGTAGATTGAGAAATTGATGGAAATCACGTTGTCCATGACGGAGTGTCTCGCCATGCAACCCGCCTCTCGAGACCCTTTCTCTGTTGGCCCCAGGGAACATCTGAACCAAGTCCTGTCTGCGGTGGCCGTTGCTCGCAACAATGACTTCCGGTTCTTGCCCTTGCTGCTGAGCAAGATTGGCGACATCCTCCCTCGGATGACCAACCCCATACTTCAAAATGCTCCAGAGAACGCCAACATGGCCAACATCGACATCTTCGATGGCTTCGGGAATGCGGGCATGGCGCAGCCTCCACAGATGCCGCTGTCCGTGGACACTGACTACGACCGCAAGTATTCGGTGGAGGATTACGAGAAGAAATTCGCGATGGATGTGACAGGCAGCACGCCCGACTCCAACCCGCACTCGAACCACACCAACGACTCGCCCGCGACGTCGCAAAATTGCACAGCGGACATGAATGCTTCATCATTTGTCGGCTCCCCCGGGATCATGTCACCTACAATGGAGTATCCTCATGGTATGAATGGCTTCGCCTGCACACCCATGTCGGAGATGGTCATCAGTCCGCTGGGCAATCCGCCGCGGCCCAGTGCACTGCATGCCTCGCAAGGACCGCACCAACATCAACACATGGGTCACGATAATCTGTCCCGGCAAATGACTGGACTGTCACAGCAAAGCATACGGAGTCACTCCATGAGCAACGCAATGACTCCGCATGCGATGAACTCGCTATGCGGCGTTGCCCAACCTCAGAGACAAAACAGCTTTCCCATGCCGCAATCGCAAATAGGTGACCCGGCTGACTTCCGCGGGCTACATTCAATGGGAGGGTACTGATTCCTGCATCATCAGCGCATCGTTTTTCTTACTCGTCTTCCTTCCCTCTCCTTGCAGCGGTTTCGTGTTGGTTCATTTTCACTGTCACCTAGATACGCAAAAGAGTCTCGGCGACCCCTACCTACTCAGTTCACGGATATATGGTCTTCTTTTCTATTCTTTTTTTTCCCTCTTTATTTCAGTTCTCAATCTCCCCACACATATCTTGCGCTCCATGTGCTCGGGTGCTCGGGTTTTTCTAGGATGCTTTTCACGTGGCGCACGTTTTGATATATCATCTGCGTATGGCCAATGTATCTTCCATCTGTTTATTGTCCATGAGCGGGACCGCGGATATCTGATGCAATTTACAACGTTGTACTTTTCACGACCGTTGCGCGTTTGGGAAGCCCGGACGGTTCGCGCCGGGCTGTGTAGCAGGGCTCTCTTACAGAGTCGCAGTACATTTGAAGCGTCAACCTAGGATAGTAAAAGATTTATTGGATATCAATTTGGCTTCCTGATCGCTCGGGTTTCCCCGTGGTTCCTCGACCTCTGTACTCATCTCTCTCCCCTCAACTACAGTCAACAGTATCCAGTTGGGCATGTATGTCTTTCTTGACCGCTTCCTCGGCCCAAGACATGTCGACGGCGTTCCTGACCAGCTGCACCATCTCCCTCTTGGTCAATTGGCCCAGCGTATAGGCCTTTTCCATGTTGCCATCGATCCACACATCATGCATGTACACAGGGTCGTCACTGTTTATGCAGAACGTCACGCCCTTGTCCAGCAGTTGGCGGAGCTTGGGAAAGAGAACGTCGGTGGCGGTACGACGATGGTAGGCATGCGGACACAGAGTGAGGCCAATCTTTCGATCGACCAAGCCGGTCAGAAGGTCATGCTGGTCGAGAGCGTCAAGGCCATGGTCGATACGCTCGACGGAGACATCGAAGATGGCTTGACGGATGTGCTCATGGGTGTCTTTCTGGCCAAAATCACAGTGGGTGGTGGTGTGCAGGCCATCGGCGCGGGCCTGGGCAAAGGCAGCAGCGAAGAGGGAGGGCGGACGCTCATAGGCGTTGCTGGCCAGGCCGACGGCGTGGAAGAGGCCATGGCCATTGTGACAAGTGGCCCAGGGCAGAGCGGTCCGGTAGGCGGCTTCGCCCTCGGAGACGGGTTCGTCACGGATGAAACAGAATATCCAGCGGGAGCGGACGCCGTACTGGGCGGCGCCGTCCCTCTGCGCACGGAGGTAGCCGTTGAGCACGGCCTCGGCTGGGATGCCGCGCCCGGTGTGGGCTTGAATGTCGAAGAAGGGTTCTACGTAGCGGACCTTCATGTCGCGACAGCGTGCCAGGTAGTCCATGGCCAGCTCGTAGAAGTCGTCCTCGTGAAGCAGCACCTGGCAGCCGGCGAAATAGGCCTCGAGGAAGGTTGGCACATCCTGGGGCCCGCCGAGCTCGGGACGATGGTTGTAGGTGACCTTGTACGAGGCAAGCAGCTCTTCGTACGTCTTGTAGGTCTTGCCGCAGATGACGATGGGCACCTTGTTGCGCTGCGAGAGCTTCCACCGCAGCGCGGGCTGCAGCGTGCCCTCGATGTGGATGTGTAGCTCGACCTTGGGCAAGGCGGCGATGAAGGGTGAGATGGCGAGGCCATCCATGTTGGACGATTATAATGCTGGTACTCCGTATTATTTCTTGTACAAGTAATGCTGGCAGATGCTGATGACAATTCTACGAGTATGGTGTGAATCGCTTCCCTTGCCATGCGTTTTGAGTCCCATCCGAGGAGACAGTGCAACGCTGGCGAGGATGGAAGTTGTCCGGCGTGAGCCAGGTGCCAGGCCCAGGCCAGGTTCAGGCCAGTCTCAGCGGGCCAGCATACAGGCACAGGCACAATGTACGAGCGTGTCACAGTAGCTGGCCGGTGTTAGCTGTCTTCGGCATCTCTTCCCGGAGACCAGACTAGGCCTCTCAAACGTCGAACGTTTGCTCTCTCTTGCGGTGCATTATACGTGAAGGCCTTTTCAGGCAAACCCATTCGCTCGCCGCCCTGTAACAAGATGCCCGTCTCGTTCATCCTTGGGGATGGAATTACCCTAGGGGCAGCCGTTGGCGCGTTTCTCCTCCTCGTGTCCTCGGTCCGCACCTGTTGCCGCTAGACAAGCTGGCTTCACGGACCCCGGCAGCGAGGCTAGACTACCTCTTCAAGCCCATTTCAGAACGCAACCCTCCGAGGCCCAGGCATGAAATACGATTCGCTAAAGGGTTTGGTCTTCCACAAGGCTCCACTAACATGCATGAGTTAGCTGCTGAACAAGTGCGGCAGCACCAACCCCTGTCCTCCGTGTTGATGCTCCATTTCTGCCCGCTCGTGCGTATGGATCAGAACGGCTCGTGGGCTCCCACCCCCATGCCATGCCATGCAGCGCCGCTCCCTACCCAAAACACACAGCACTCAAGGACATATACACAAGGATCAGAGATTTCCCTCTCACCAGAAGCAGAAGGTATGTACTTGTACCTGTAGGGATGTAGATGCTGGAATACTTGTATCTTCACAACAAAAAAGCTGAACCAATTCTCTCTAGTGAGCCAGTCCAGAACGGAGCTAAAACGTTAGAACCAACAGTTCGCATCGTCTTACTTGTACATACTTGCAGCTAGTCCGGTGCTTCTGGAATATGGTACGCCGTTTGATGCGGCTCTCTGGGAGGGGAAAGTGACAGGTAGCATATCGGAGCGGGAGGGAAGAAAGGGTTCATCTCGTCTATGTATGTAATAATTAGAATCATCCCCATCACGAAGGGTAGAAAAACCACAGCATCGCCTACGACAAGATTGAGGCGAACCAGTGGGCACGGCTCGGGTAATCTATAGAACTGCCTGTGCGGGCCGTCCGTACTGGCACTGTTCTGTCGTGCAGTGCCTGTATGTATGTATGTATGTATGTATGTAGCACCCAAGCCGGCGCCAGCAAGGATCAGTTTAGTTCTACAGTAATTGATGCATGTACGTATCAACCGCCTGTCGGGGAGGGGAGGGAACCCCTGGGTTTGACTCAATATCCAGGGCAGCCCAGGATGGCATGGGAGACGCATTGCGCTATGTTGCTACGAGCAAGGTGCTCCGACTGCGCTCGGTTTGGAAGCCATCTCTGTCGTACTTAAACTATGGTTTATTTCTCCTCCTCCTCCCCCCCGGCTCCTCTGTCGCTCTCTGCTGAAGGACGTTTGGTCGACATCAACCAATTTTCAGATTGAATCTGTCAGAGGTAACCGACCGAGACGGGATCGTCTTGCTCAGACAACACCATGGCTACCACTACTACGTCAGTCGGCACCATGAACATTGATTTGTATCATGACGCCGCCGTGGCTCAACGCGTCGTCAAGAAAATCGACCGCACCATCATCCCGCTGCTGTTCTTCACGTACATGCTCAATTTCATGGACAAGATCATACTATCGAGCGCCGCCGTTTTTGGTCTGCGGACTGACACTGTATGTTTTTCTTTTTCTTTTACGTACTACTTCGGCTCCCCCCATCTGCTAGGCCCCTTCTAGAGGACGGAAACTAATGCCCGCTGCCCTTCTAGCATCTCCAAGGTCAGGAGTACAACTGGGTCGGCAGCGTCTTCTACTTCGGATACCTGATCTGGGAATATCCCACGACCATCCTCATCGCTCGGCTGCCCACCGGCAAATACCTGGCCTTCAACTGTCTGTTCTGGGGCACCGTGGTTGCCTTGACGGCGATATGCACCAACTTTGGCGGTCTCATGACGGTGCGCTTCTTGCTCGGCGTCGCCGAGGCCACCATCACACCGGGCTTCATGTTCTTGACCTCGACCTGGTACACTCGTGACGAAATGCCTACCCGAGTGGGCATCTGGTTCGCTGGCAATTCCGTCGGTGGCCTCGTCTCAAGCTTGCTGGCCTTCGGCGTTGGACACGTTAACGATTCTGTTCACCCGTGGCGATGGATGTACATCATCCTCGGCGCCACCACCTTCCTTTGGGCCGTTCCTATGTTCTTTTTCCTTCCGGATGCCATCTCCAAGGCCAGGTTCCTGACACGCGAGGAACGCCGTGTCGCCGTGAACCGTGTCGTTATTGCCGGTACCGGCACCACGGAGGAGGCGGGCTGGAAGGGCGAGCAAGCCATTGAGTGCCTCATCGACCCCAAGTCGTGGATGCTCCTCGCCATCGCCGTCTTGACGCAGATCCCCAATGGTAGCACGGCCAGTTTCTCCAACATCATTGTCGAGTCCTTCAACTTCACCAACCTCCAATCGACCCTCATCAACATTCCCTACTCCATCATCACCGCGTGTGTCATCGCCGGGGTCGGACACCTCTCCGGCCGCTTCCGCACCTTGAACTGCCTGTTGATCATTGCCGTCGTGCTTCCCTGCGTGGTTGGTTCCGCCATCATATACATGCGCGATCGCGTCCCTCACGGCGTCGGCCTCTTCGCTTACTTCCTGCTGTCCACTGGACCCGCCGGGCTGCCCTTGGCCATGTCCCTTGTGCAATCCAACTATCGCGGCGTGACCAAGAAGATGACCATCACCGCCATGCTCTTCATCGCCTACTGCGCCGGTAACATCGCCGGTCCTCACCTGTTCAAGAAGAGCGAGGGCCCTCACTATAAGTCGGCCTTCGAGGGCATCATGATCTGCTACGCGCTCGTCATGGTCTTGGCCATAGTCCTTCGTTGCTATCTGCAGTGGCTGAACGCGAAGCGCACCAGAGAAGAGGGCATCACGGGCAGCGCAGGTGCTTCTGGTGCCGTGGCTGAGGGCAAGGTGCCCGAGACTGCGACTGGAAGAGACGTGGCAGAAGCCGTGGCGGGCATCGATCTTCGCCCCGAAGATTACGACGATGTCACTGATTGGCAGACGCTGGGCTTCAGATATCGTCTGTGAAGAAAAAGAAAAAAAAGTTTGTGAGGCGAGCGAGCAGAGCAATCAGGTCTTGTCGGGTTCGATAGTTTTGATTTGCTAATGATGCCCATGCTTGCGGAGCGGAACCTTGTAAAACAGTTATGAACGTAAGGGCTCTATATGGTTGTCGTTTGCATTACCGGCGTATATCAAAATATTCAAGATGGTCCAAATTGTACTTATATTTCTCTCGAGGTGAACAGCTGCAGTCCTGCTTGTATTTACTACTTGTAGAGACGACATGACGGCTGCTTTAGTTCCGTAAGAGTGAGGATGGGGTGGGGGTAGAAGTTAGAACATACTCTCGGACAAATATATACTCCGGGAGGGTTGTGCTGGCACCACCAAGTCAGGCACCCGCTGGGAGACTCGAATTTAGTTTGCCCTCACCCAAAGTCAACCCCTTAGATCACCCTCACTCTTGCAACTCGCGCAGTATGTCTTGGCGAAACCAGGGAATCACGGGGTCGAATAACATTCCTCTCGGCAAGTCCCGCCGATTCGGGGGCGAGCCAGAAGAGGATGGAGGCGACCGCGACCTCAAACGTGGCCGCGATCCGGAGCCCAGAGCAGAGGCAGACGGTCCACGCCGACGCAAGAAGCGCAATCGATGGGGCGATGCCTCCGAGAACAAAGCAGCGGGCCTCATGGGACTTCCCACGGCCATCATGTCCAACATGACGAGCGAGCAGCTTGAGGCGTACACTCTCCATCTGCGCATCGAAGAAATCAGCCAAAAACTCCGCATCGACGATGTCGTCCCTGCCGATGGAGATCGGTAAGACCCCTTCGCGCAAGTATGAGGCAGCACACTTTATTCTGACACATCATCGTAGATCTCCATCGCCTGCTCCGCAGTACGATAATCATGGTCGGCGTATCAACACGCGAGAATATCGATACCGCAAACGCTTGGAGGACGAACGTCATAAGCTGATCGAAAAGGCCATGAAGACGATTCCTAACTACCACCCACCTCAGGACTATCGCAGGCCGACCAAGACCCAAGAGAAGGTCTACGTGCCTGTCAACGATTATCCGGAAATTAACTTCAGTATGATTGCTGACCCTCTAACCCTAACCAATACTCCCTCTGCCCACCCCCTCCCTGCCCGGAACTTGATCAGGTCTGCAGCTGCCCGCGAGAGGATACGTTTGACAGCTGGCTGGCTCCCGAAATGCATCTTCTTACTTCCATCCGATCATAAATCAGTACTAACACGTAGCTCTTTTCCCATAAAGTTGGCTTGCTTATCGGTCCCCGAGGTAACACTTTGAAAAAGATGGAAGGAGAATCGGGTGCCAAGATTGCCATTCGAGGCAAAGGCTCCGTCAAAGAGGGCAAAGGCCGTTCTGATGCCGCTCACTCTAGCAATCAGGAAGAAGACCTTCACTGTCTGATCATGGCCGAGACGGAAGACAAGATTAACAAAGCCAAGCAGCTGATTCACAACGTTATCGAGACGGTACGTGTGCCAGCAACACGCATAATCCTCCATGAGTATTGACGGGCGCTAACGTTTCCCAACAAGGCTGCATCCATCCCGGAAGGGCAAAACGAACTGAAGCGAAACCAGCTTCGTGAGTTGGCGGCGCTCAATGGTACACTGCGAGACGACGAGAACCAGGCTTGTCAGAACTGCGGTAAGATTGGCCATCGTAAATACGACTGTCCCGAACGACAGAACTATACAGCAAGCATCATTTGCCGCGTGTGCGGAAACTCTGGGCATATGGCTCGCGACTGTCCGGACCGGCAGAGGGGTGCCAGCTGGCGCAACGACGGACGCTCCGCTGGAAGAATCGGCGGTGGCGATGCAGTGGATCGCGAGATGGACGTACGTTATTGTCAGCAACGAAGCGGCCTTTGACGGAGATGTGCTAACTCTGAACCTCCGCAGCAACTCATGCAAGAGCTTGGCGGTACGGGAGCGGCTCCCGCGCAAATCGAAGCCGGGCCGGGAGCTCAAGGCGGCGGCGATGTCAAACCTTGGCAGCGAGGGCCAACTGGCGGTCCTGCACCCTGGCGAAACCGAAATCATGACTCCAATGAAGGAGGCTCCGGTGGTTCTGCTGCTCCCTGGGCCCGGGACAGACATCGCGGCCACCAAGATCAAGGTGACAGTTACTACGGCCAGGGATACGGATCGTCTGCAGCCGCTCCTCCTTGGCAACAGCAACATCAGCAACACGGGCACCAACAAGCCCCCGGGACTCAACATGACTACGCTGGATACGCTGGCTACGGTGGCTACGGTGCGCCGCCGGGTATGGGTGCGCCGCCTGGCATGGGCCAAGCTGGCGGTGCTGGTCTCGCGGCACCCCCAGGGCTCGGCGGCGTCAACGCCCTCATTCAACAATACGCGAGCGGTGTTCCTCCGCCTCCTCCGCCGCCGCCGTCCGGTGAAGCGCCTCCACCACCTTCCGGCAACCAGCCTCCTCCTCCACCGCCTCCGCCCGGCGCCTAATCGAACTGTGCATGCAGGACGTGTTTTCTGAAAGCTAACGCAAGATGTTCATTGAAGAAGAGTAACGCCACGCTTACCGTAACAGGAACGTTGCTTGACCGGCCCATGGAGGAGAACGTCGGCCCGTGTCCGTATCCAACTCATGAACAGATGCGGGACATATAAGCGGCGATGGCTATGGTACGCGGTATACTAATCCCGTAAGCTACTTGTATAATATTATCTTAGTGATCTCTCTGTGACACGCGGTGGTCTCGACGGCACTTTTGCATTTCTGCTGAGATCTTTTATGAAAATGCCATATCTGTACAGGTCGAGTCTCTTGCTATATGTGACTGGCCTGATTAGGACACGACAGCAGGACCGGTGGGCACGTAATAGCAGCACTGTACTTTTTGAATGTCAATGTTCCAGGTCAGCAACATCAAGCCGAGTTTCCAGCGGTAGGCAGAGGAACTGTTTCGTATGGGTGTATCTTCTGTATGGTAGTCCGCGTCGACAATACCTCTGCTTGCTCATCTTGCAGTGTTACCTACCTATTAGGCTATTACCACATACATACCTGTAGTGGCCACCTGTGGGGTCTGGCCCGTCTGGGGGAGGTTCCTAGCTACAGTGTGGGCTCCCGCCCGTGCCGATTGCTAGAGCTCCTACGACCATGTGACGTAGACTGACTACTACCGACTACTAGAGCTCGACTCTCCCGACTTCTCAACCTCACGGTGCCATTAGCCTTCTGTTCTTCATGCTACTTCTCGACATCTATCAGGCCTCTAAGCCTCCAATCCGCCAACAGCAATTGTCCTCTCCGTCGTCTCTGGATATACTACAGCCGCAGTCTTGCGAACCAAGCTTGCCAGTCCTTTCAGACGCTTGATCCAACCAGACCAGTGCGGGGGCCCGTCCACGGTTACCACTCCCATCCCTCACGCTTCATTCCAACGCTCAAGGACTTTCGCCGCAGCAGCGTTGGCATTACGATGCTCTCAGATTGGCCGTCTGTCCAGCAGTAAGCTCGCGCAAGAGGGTTCGTTTGTGACGTCATAATCGTCGCATTTGCTCGAATTGGTCACCCCTACCGTCCGGCCAGCTGTTCGACATGAAGACTTGGAATCCCTTTGCGTTTCGTGCCGGGCCCGTCACCTTTTGGACCACGGTGACCTACCTTGCCATTGTCATCCCATTGATTTATGTGCAGGAGACGGTACCCCGCGCGCCTTCTCATGGATCGCTGCAGGATGGGCTCAACTTGACCGAGGCATGGGTCGATCTCCAAACCATCACAGAGTCCTATCACCCTTACAATAGCCATGAAAATGATCGTGTTCGCCTATTTCTGATGGCTCGGGCGATGGAAATCTTGAAGAAGAATGATATTCCATTCTCAGTCGAAGAAACCGGAGGCTATCCTTGGTTGCAAAGGTTCGAGCAGCTCCCCAACGAGATTGCGAGATGATTCATCACAAAACCCGGCCTGCTGACCGCAAACAGTTGGGAACAAGATGATGGCAGCTCTTCGCCTCACGTCTCCGAGCCCGTAGTACGAGCTCCTGGAGCCACCTTCTTTGACGACGAGATCTCCAATGTCACCTTCTTCACCACGCGCATGTCCGGTGGCATGGGTTCGTATTTTGAAGGCCGGAATTTCTACGTCTACGTCCATGGTAAAGAAGACCCTGCCGGTGACTGGTGGAAGTCGAAACATGATCGCAGACCACCTCGGGGCGCCGCAGGTGTCTTGGTGAATTGCCACTTAGATTCGTACGTGACCCCTTCCTCTCACCCGATCACTGAAAGCTCATTCTCGCTGTAGTGTCTCAACGGGATATGGTGCTACAGATGACGGAGTGGCCTGTGTTTCCATGCTGCAGCTTCTCAGTTACTTTACTTCCAAAGGCCGTCAGCCCAGGAACGGCATCGTTTTTCTCTTCAACAATGCTGAAGAAGACAGCTTGCTCGGAGCTCGAGCATTCGGCTACAGCCCTCTCGTGAAATTCTGCCACACCTTCGTCAACCTTGAAGGAGCTGGCGCTGGCGGCCGCGCCTTGCTTTTCCGCACCACGGATCTTCAAGCAGCCAAAGCCTATTCCAAGACACCCCATCCCTTTGGCTCTGTTGTCGCGGCCAACGCTTTCGAGATGGGTCTCGTCAAAAGCGGCACCGACTACTCGGTGTTCACGGAGGCCTTTGGACAACGAGGCCTGGACATTGCCTTCTACCAACCTCGCTCACGCTATCACACGGAGGAGGATGATACCCGCCATACGTCCATAGACAGCATTTGGCACATGCTTTCTGCGGCCAAGGCCTCCACAGAAGCTTTGTCCGACGTCACCAGCACCGAGTTTAGCGGACCTCGTTCCGATGGGAGGAAAGACCTCGTCCAGAGTGGCCGGCCGGCCGAGGGTGTCTGGTTCGACTGGTATGGGAGTGCCTGGTCCGCGTTTCCGCTCAGGGGTTTGTTCGCCTGGTCACTTTCACTCCTCATAGTGACGCCTTTGGTGCTGGTGCTCGTAACCTATCTTCTCAACCGCCATGACAAGTACTACTTTTTTACCAAAGAGGCCACCGGTGACGCTGGGCTTGGAGATAGTCCTGTCCCCTTGGGCGGCTGGAAAGGATGCTTCCGATATCCTCTTGCCCTGATTTTTGCCGTCGGTACAACCATTGCGTCGGTCTATCTGGTGACCAAACTGAACCCTCTAATTATCTACAGTGGAGGCTACGCTGTGTAAGTTGCACGATTCCCCCATGTCGCATTGTCTGGGAGGCTGATAGTAGTTCAGATGGTCCATGATGCTCTCTCTCTTCTATTTCACCTTCTGGCTCATTACGCGAGGTGCCAGCATCATCCGTCCCAGCGCTTTGCAGCGTGGCTACGCTCTTGTCTGGCTCTTTGCTCTCACCTGGATGTTGCAAGTTGCTGCTGCCGTTGCGGAGGACCGCAAGCATGTCGGCGCTCTCTACTTCCTTTCTTTTTTTCACACAGCCGTATTCTTGTCGCTTCTCATCACGTTGGTAGAGCTGTTCTTCCTTTCTAGCAAGACGAAGTACGCCCGTCAGGAAAACGAGGCGGGCTCAGAGAGTGAGTCCACGTCGGAGAGCCACGGCGGAGATGGGAGAACCAGTGAAGATGGTCCAGCGGCCGTTGGGCAGTCGTCTCACGATGATGAGGGTGCTGATTCGGCAGAGGCCGCAACGGAAACAACGCCCTTGAGAGCCGGGGAACTTGGCTATGGTGCGAACAATCAAACCACGACTTTTGCCAGCACCTACCGTCAATCCATCTCTTCGGATGCCCAGGCGCATGCCATCAAATCTCCCTCTTCACCGTATGAGGACGAGCAGGCATGGTCCGGACGGCTGCCAACTTGGACGTGGTTCATACAATTTCTGCTACTGGCCCCTGTGCACGTCATGATTCTCGGCAACCTGGGGCTGACGTCGACCGCTTCCCTGGGCATGACGGGAACCGACGGTAGCAACCTCCTGACGCCCCTGATGGCCATTGGCGTCGTGAGCATATTCCTACTGCTCCCGTTGACCCCCTTCATCCAACGCGTCACGTACCACATTCCAAGCTTCCTCCTGCTCGTATTCATTGGCACAATGATATACAATCTAGTTGCGTTCCCGTTCTCTGCCAACAATCGCTTCAAGTTTCATTTTCATCAGTCGATAAACCTTGAGAACGGTACGAACGAGGTCTCTCTGATCGGCCTTGAACAATACGTTCGCCCAGTCATCGCGTCACTCCCGTCGGCTTCGGGCCAGGTTATCGATTGTCTGGATACGGGCGCAAAAACCATGAAGGAATGTCGATTTGACGCAAGATCTCTACCCCCGGATCCAGCCGATGGGATAGAGCTGAAGGACCTGATCTCGATGGAGACGCTGGCGTCGGGCAATGGTAGCTCATCCGTCACAATACGTGTCGATGCGATCAATACGCGCACCTGCTTTCTCGATCTATCGCAAACTATCTACGACTTCGCCGTGGAGGGCGGGGGCAAACGAGACGAGCGTTTCGGCGCCTTTCCCGCCGAAGGTATAAAGCACATCCAGCTTTGGAGACGGCGATGGGAAGGCGCTTGGAACGTGACTCTGCAGCTCGCTAAAGGCGGTCGTGCATCAACAGCAGACGCCGGGGTCAAGCTTGCAGCGCCTCAAGACGTGAGAGGGGAGCTCAAAGTGCGCTCAGCTCGAACGAAGGCATTGGCGTCGCGCATCGAAGCAGAACCTCTAGAGGTGACGGTGCGTTGTGTGTGGACTGACGCAAACGAGGCGAGTTCGGTCCCGGCTTTTCATGAGGTAAAACAGTACATGCCGACGTGGGCGATCGTGACGACCCAGTTCGGGGGGTTGGTCGACGTGAGGCGGAAGTATACGATCGTGAGAACGAATGGACGATATCATTTTTAGCATGTTGTAATGAAGGGTCAGGGATCCTTTCATACTTTGCTTGATCTGCAAACGGTAGCGCAGACCGGCCTAATACAAAACGATGTCGTAATACATGTCGACTTTTAGAACAGAGCAAGACAACATGGGTGACAGTCTAACTTTGGCGTGTTGTACTCTGATAGCACTCGAGTCCAAAGGGTTGTCTTCAAAACAGATTATACTGGTAGCCAAAAGGGTGTCACTGTAGGGTAACCGAAGCCACCGGGGCCGATGACGGTTTTTCCAACTTGGGTGCAATCGTTGATAGGCGCCATCCTTGGCACTCAGAGCAGCGTCATGATATCCTCCATCTGGCACCCGTCGCCGCTCTCGCGGCCGACAAGACGAGTCCTCGTCTACTTCATCACGGGCAACCCCGGGTTAATAGAGTTCTACGTCGAGTTCCTCGAGGCCCTGCGTGCCTTGCTCGACGGCTCGGAGACTTCAACTGCCTACGACATCTACGGCCAAAACCTACTGGGCTTCGCCGACTCGGAGCATGAGCCTTTCGGTCCCGACAGACCGCCCTGGGACCTGGAAGGCCAGGTTGAAGGCGTGTACGATAGCGTGGCGTCTCGACGGGCTCCCCACGGACGGGAAGCGTACGACTCTGTGATTCTGGCAGGACACTCCATCGGCGCCTACATCGCCGTCGAGGTGTTCAACCGACACCTGCGCAATCCCCGTCGCGCGCCGCATCTCCATCTCGCCCATGGCTTCCTGCTCTTTCCCACCATCGAGGCCATTGCCCTTTCACCCAGTGGTCGACGAGCCGCCATGCTCCGTCGTCTACCCACCCTGGACGCCTACGCGGACGTCTACGTCCAATTCTTGATAAAGCTGCTCCCTCGTTTCGTCCTGCTCTTCATCATACAAAGGCTGCTAGGCTTCACGCCCCACACGGCCGACGTGACGACCGAATGGCTCACCAGTCGCGACGGCGTGCGTCAGGCACTGTGGCTGGCCAAGTCGGAGCTGGACACGGTGTGTGAAGATGCATGGGAAGAGAAACTATGGCAAGGCTCGTCTGTACCGCGCTTTTTTGTCTTTTACGGGAAACATGATCACTGGGTTGCTCAGAAGACGCGCGACGAGTTTATATCGCGTACGAAGGGCGTGGTGGATGCCGTCGTGGATGAGGGAAGTATACCGCATGCTTTTTGTGCACGACAAGGTGAGCCTGCTGCACGAGGGTTCATTGTCGATCGGGATGAGAGTGTGTACTAATGATGAGTTCCTCGGCTGGTAGACACGAGCTGGATGGTGGCGAGAAAGGTGCATCGGTGGATCGAGCGGATTGACCGGGCATCGCGTAGAGACGGCTGATCATCATCTATTATTACAAGTCATACGGCAACGATGGGGACGCGAGATGAGCTCGACGTACCCCCTGATTCTGGTGTTATATGGACAAGCACACAAGGCCTCCAAGGGAAAAGATTGCTTTCCCAGCCGAGGGCGTTGAATCATCTCTGATGTGCTGTGGAGGATGTTTGCTTCTCCACTCGAATCTTATCCTCATGCCGGTGCCTAGCAGAATGCATCCGAAGCCTTGTCGATTGATGCAGATATGCACGGATTCTCCCGCGACGACGCCGACACAGACTGGGGCCAGCAGCAAGAGTGTGCATCGGGGGTTACGGCCGATGTATGAAGCAAGCGACTCGGCTGGCGAACCAGGAACATGCCTCTTCAGGAGATTGTTCCATCACCTCGTCTCGTTGTGTACGCATGTGTGTACGTCCGGGTCTAATTACCCCGACAGCATCTTTCCGTCTATTACGCTAGTGGAGCGTACGTAGAACTGAGTTCGTAGTTCTGAAGTTGTTTCTTCAACAATTCATCAGCATCAGAGGCCCATTCAAACCAGTCACACACATCGTAGTCCTCGTGGTTACACAGCACAGAAAAGAGAGGGGACCTTGGCAGCCGATGGTTGAAACTCCCCATCACAGAGCCTACAATGAGCCTCGCCCAAACTGTCGTTCCCATTAAGCTCCGACAGGCTTCCCACCCACGCCCTGCCCAAACGTTTGGATGCAAACGGCCATCGTCTCTCGTCAGCATGACAGGAAAAGCGTAATCATGCTCCTCCACGTTCTGTGCCCAATTGTATTCGCGGATGCTCGTCACAGGAGACGATTTTGGCTTCAGTCGCCTTGGCCAAAGTCAAATCTCAGCAACGGAGGGGAGCCCCAACCACCCTCATTCGTTTTTGGTGATTCCTGCTTACGCTGCGTCGCTTTAGTGCATGCGCATAGAGTGTTGGTGCAGTCTCCTTCCTAGCTGGGTGCGGGAACTATGTCCTGATCAGGCTTAGATGCCAGTTCCCCAGGCACCAAGAGAACGCTAACCAACAGTGGGTAGTTCGCGGTAGTACCACCTAGCGGTGCTAACATACCATTGTCTTGTCCTTTGCTCGTCTGGCTCACTTTATGAGAGATTGATGCTTGATGGTGTATAGGTGTATGTATGTCCAATTATTACTATTAACCAGTAAGACTAGCCTTCTTCTCTCGAGTTACACATCCTGTTCGACAGACAAAGTCTTTGAAGCAAAAAGTTTTTGTTTCCCTAGGTCCAACTCAAATGTACAAAAAGCCCGTTGAGCGGCGTCCCTTCGTTCCAAGCCATGAGTTCCGTCGAGTCGTCCAAAAAATGAGGCGTCATGATGAGAATGGGCGCGTCAAAAGCATGCCCCGACGAGGGCAAGCTTCCAGTCCGTCTGGCAGGAGAGCAGCCCGCTTACAAGGCGAGGGCACCGAGGACGAGCATGGCAGCACCGCCGATGGGAGCGAAAGCGGCAGCACCGGCGGTGACGGCCGGGGGAGCGCCGGTGGGGCGGGTGCCGTTGCCGGGAGCGCTGGCGCTGGGGACCAGAGTGGCCGTGGCGGTGCCAGACGAGGCGGGCTCCGACTCAGTGGGCTCAGCCGTGGGCTCAGTCTCGACCTGGGTCTTGCTGGCGGACGAGGCCGGGGCGGAAGAGGCCGGGGCAGACGAGGCGGGAGCCGAGGTAGGGGCGTTGTTGACGCCGCAGAGCTTCTGGGCGGCAGGCTTGACCTTGTCTAGAGAGAGGGAAATGTAATTAGTGACACTGCTCGGGACATGATGTGCATCTTGTTGGGAATCGTCAACGTACTCTCGGCGGTGTCCTTGCCGCAGGCAGCGATGATGCAGTCGCGGGAGCTGGCCTCAACCTCGGAGAAGTGCTTGCAGACGCAGTCGATGGCGCCGGGGGCACAGCCAGCCTTGCTGCCTGCGGTGATGAGGCAGGTCAGAGCGCAGGAGGGGATGCTGGAGATGTCCTGAGCGTTGGCCAGAGCGGCGAGGGCGACGGCGGCGATGGCGAACTTCATCTTGAACGGTGTCTTGGGTGGACGACGGGGATTGATGTCGAAGAGGGTTTGGTATTGTACAAGACAGCGAGGGACTGGTAATAGCAAAAGCGAGTGGATGGGAGAAAAAGAAGAGGGGAGGAAAGCCAAGAGGTAAGAGTGACGGGTGTCAGGGTCTTTTATACGCAAAAACAGGGCGACACCGGGAAACCAGCCATCTCAGGAACTCGCTCACGCTCACTCATGCTTTCCAGCAAGCCGCCCGCCGCCGCCGCCCCGTTGCATGGAGGGCTGCTGCTATACGCGCGGTCTGTGTGTGGTCTGGTCGGGCCTTCGCTGGGGCCACTCAGCCAGCCGGCCGACGATCCATGCAACGACAGCCCATGTGCATCAAGCAGGAAGCCCAAAAGAGGTTGACTCGGGTCCCCCGCTCTTGTTCCTCCTCCTCCTCCTTGGTCGGTGGTCGTCTTCAGCCCCCCCTGGTCTAGTCGGTCGATTCACCCCAGCATCTCGCCAGGTATCTCCGTTGTGGGGGAAGAGCAAGGATGGAAACGAGGCATGGCGGGCCAAGGAGATTGCAGAAAAAAGCCTGCTCCCCTCCCATACGTGGGGGAAAGAGAGCCACAGAAGCTCCGCAGGGGACCGTCGGAGGGTGGGAGGAGGGAAGTGTGCCAGATCAGTCGGCCCATCCGTCCCTGTCTGTCTCTCTCTCTCTCTTTGCGTGTGTGATTATGTATGTTGTCGTGGACACGAGTGCCCCTTCGTACCGGGCTACGGGATCGTATCTGAAGATGAGGGGGATCACCGGCACTGGCGCAAGTTCACTGACTGCTTAGTCTCTGGGTGCAGATACATTTATAGCGTACATGTACGTACTTGTAGATGGAAACAAAAAAGAAAAATAAGCGTCGATTCTGGTGGTAGCCGTGGTTGGCTGTCACGTTGTGCTCGTGTATGCGTGAGCGAGCGAGGGTGTGGGTGGGGAAGGACCAAAGGCTAGAGCGGCGCGATGATACGGGACAGTTTATTTGCCCAATGTCACTCGATCAATCGACGAACCAGCAGGCTTTGTCTGCATCTGCCTGCCTGCATGCATGCTGCTGGCCCAGCCACGCACAGCGTCCATGGTTCCATTGTCACTGCTGCTGCTTCTGCTCCCAGTGGGCTCATGTCTGTATTGGGCGCTACTCCGTAAAAGGATTCGACGCTGCGAGTAGTGATCGCCACTCAATAATTGCTCATTACTAAGTACATATTGGCAGTGGGCACGAGATGGCTGACTACACGTATGTAATACTTAATATACAGGCACGCGGATGATCACCATCGGCATCATGGACAGTTACTTGTAGGGGTATTAACAGCTCCAGCATATTCCATCCAAGTAGATCAAACATGTACAAGTTACTCGTTCCGTTCCGTTCAAGCAGGCCCCCTCCCGAGCCTCTGACAAGTAGCGGTGACATGCTGCGTCTCACCTGGTTCTACCTATATTCCCCGGGTCATTGAGCCAAGGCAACTGTAATACAACACAGTCTACATACATATGTCCTGTCTGTCTGTCTGTCAGAGTCGTATTGTATGTACGGAGCACGGAGCACAAGTATGATGGCAAGCAATATTATATTAAAGACGAGAGGCTGCTTCTTCCTTTGGAAGCGAAATGAAGCGGTCCCCAGCACACCTTGCCGCATTCCGCAAACACGCCCGAGAAGCGCAACGCCCGTCGTCCAATGCGGGCGGGCGGCGGGGCCTGGCCTGGCTTGGCTCCTTTTGGGTGCTTCATTTCGTCTGGGTTGCGTGTGTGTGCTTGTGTGTGTCACTGTGTGTCCGCACTTTTGGTAAATGATGACTGTAATTTACCAAAAATGTCGAATCAACTCTCAGCACAGTACGGTAGGATGGAAGGAATCCTTCCCCCATCTGAACGCACGTACATACATACGTACAGACACAATCTCCGGTCGGTCCCTTGCAGCCCGCGGCACACACACACACATGGTATCAATGTTGACTGCGCATACAGATATTAGATACAGGTGGTAGCCGTGCCTGAGGTACGTTGCAGTGGACTGCGATAGTTGCACGGTGGCAGCGTCGGCTTATGCGTCCAAGAAGATGGTCGATACAGATCGAACCATCTTGACCGCCGGATAGCCGTCAGTCGCCCTGGCGACGGTGAAAAAGACATGTATTACTCGCCATGTTTGTTGTATGTATCCTTGCCGGCCAGCCAGCCAGCCAGCCAGCCAGCCAGCCAGCCAGCCAGCCAGCCATGGCACGAGACGAGCGGAAGCTGGTCCTGTGCTCTTCTGCGGGGGAGGAGACGGTCAGGCCTTGGGACACGCGGGGGTGGGGACCGCAGAGACAATCGCTGTCTTGGATCATATTGGACACTGGTACAGACATCCATGGACACTTGCAATTATTGGCCGAGGGCCCTGGGAGCCGGGAGCTGGGCTGCGTCATTCCCTCCGTCTCCTTGTCAATGCCCCCCCCCCCCCAGTGACCCTCCCACCAACGGCAGCCAGCAGGCAAAGCGAAATGAGCAGAGTGCTTCTACATTTGCACCAGTACTTACTGCTTATGTACATACAGAATGCTGCCTGGCGCCGGATGGACCTTTGAGATGGGTCTCTAGCCGCTCTCCGCGCGTAACCCCCTCCTCAGCAGGCTACCATCGCCTCCTCCGCCTACAAGTATTACTTACATACCCGATGTACATACATACAGGGTGACTGGTAATAATGATTGTCTAGTAATAACACGCAAACTTCGCTTGCTTTCCAAGTGGACTCGCTCGCCCGGGGAAACTGGAGACACCTCTGGGTCTCTGGGATAGGTGAAAAAAGGCCTGCCTGCGTTACCCGTCCTTACCGCCCGTTATGCTAGCCGAAGTGAGGGGGCCCTGCTTTCCCTGTTTTGCTCTCTCTCGATGGGAAGGGGATCCTGGGAACGAATCGAAAGGCGACTGACTGGTAACAACGGTCTGGGGTTGTCGGAGCGATGGCATGGGTTCAGAGAGCGAGAGAGAGGGCCTGCCATCCACCCATCGTTACCTGCACGCAACAGATGATCCTCGTCGTTCCCCCCTGCACGAGCCGTCTCATGCCAGGATGCCGGGCTGCCCCCGGTTATGCCGAGGCTTGTCAATGCTCTCAGCGTCGGGACCTCGCAGCCAGCCACTTGGCGGGTTGTCGTCATCAGCATGTGATGGAAGCTTTTGCTGACGCATCCTTCATTCTGGTCTATTCTCTTTGGTCCCGGTGCTGGCACGCTGGTACGTGCATAGATGGGTGGGAAAAGGTGCAAGTATGACACGGAAGCACTGCCCAGCTGAACCCGTCTTCCGCCCACCTCCAGTCTTTTCCCCTGCTCATTCCGACGTGGTGGACCTCTGCCAATCAATTGAATTTCATGTTTGCACTCTGTGACCCTACCACGCCTACTACAAGTACAAGCAATGCTCGTAGCGCCGGTGCAGGCAACAGGGGGTGATGGGGAGGCGGGCACGCGGGCGACTTGCCCTCCTTCCTGGCACTGCCATAGGTGGCCGTGGTGGCTCAGCAGTCATTCTCATTGTCCATTCAGAGGCATCGGCGCGCTTCGAGAAGACACCCAAGTTCTGCGGAAGCCTCAGCCCCTTGCGCCACACCCCTCTGGTCTCTCGGAGCTGTTGACCATTACGGTAAGGCGGTGCGAGCAGACGCCCACGCTAGCTTGCCTTGCGCTAAGAATAGCCATTACGAGGCAACGGTGCTTCATGCTGCCATGCCGAGCTTACGAGTACAAGCATGCAGACGAAATAAGCCTTGATCGTGTGAGCTGACGGCAGCCAGAGATCCCATCCCTACCCTACATATGTACGTGTGTGCTGGCGTTCAAAAGCTTTCCCGGGTGCGACCAAGATGGCGGTGCAATCATTTTCTATGTAATCATGTGCAAGCCCGGGTTTCACCGGGAGATGGAAACGGTGCAAAAGAAACCGGCGCCCAAACTGGTGCTACTTGTCTTGAATCCTTGATCATCGTAGCCACCGTTCACCTCCAACCATGTCACTGTTGATCAATAGGACCCGACGTTCGTATCAAGCTACCGTCATCACTGCCGTCTCAAGCCTGAATCCGACTCGTCCCTGCGCTAAGAATAGGTGCTCTTCGTACGACGTAGCAGCGCGATATGCTGCCGTGCCGAGATGCTGTCCGTGCTACGCCCTCCAGCAGGCATATAGATGAGAAGCATGACTCCCCCACGGCGTGACTGATGACCTACTTTCATAGCAGCTTACTTTGACATGTATGTAGATGAGCTTTTGTCGGGATCTACGAGTTGAACGGCTACAGCACGGAATGGACAAGATACATCTGCTCAGCCCAAATTCGATTTCCATTCAAACTAAGCATTAACAACAACAAAGTTGTCCGACAACAGCCAACAACATACCAATTCTACAAGCGCAATTTCCAAGAGTGCGGTAAGATTTCAATTGACCTGGATCATATCTGCTCTGGCAGCTTCCCAAGGTCATACAAGTAAACACGTCAGGGTATCAACAACCACAGCAGGTCGAGCTCGCCGAGCAGCCCTTGTCGCCAACCGGAGAAGTCCCTCCCGAGCAGGTCGGGTTCCGGCCCCATACTCATTCCCCTCTACGGGCATTACACACATAAGTGGAAAGGGAAAGAAAACGCCTAGTACTTCCTGTCGTCATCAGAGGTCGAGTTGTTGTGGTGGCGGGCGTCGTTGTGGACGAGCGAGCCCTGTCGAGCACTCTGGGCAACCTTCTCGAAGTGGTAGAGAGGCTCCTTGGTGGCGTTGCGCTGGAATAGCACGTATCGCTTGAAGAACCAGGGAAGGACAGTCTTGACCTGGTACGAGGCAAACTTGCGCGTGGGGACGGCAAAGACCCAGTCGAGTTCTTCGAGGGTACGCTGCATCGTCTCGGGGACGAGGAAGAAGATCATGACAAAGGCAACCACGTTGAATCCGGCATACAGACCGAAGGCACCGACGTTGTCCAGTCTGTCGAGAAGGAAGGGGAAAGTAATTCCCAGCACGGCAGCCTGAGTTACCAATATTAGCAAAGGGAGCCAAAATTTCACCAGAGTTTGCACAAGGATGACGTACCCAGAAGAGGCAGGTTGCGACGGCGAAGCCCATACCGGTCTCACGGTGAGACAGGGGATAGACCTCGGCACTGTACGTGAATGGTACAGGACCTTCACCGGGAGAGTAAAAGGCTCCGAAAAGATAGACGAAGAGAGCGACGAGACCGGTTCGGACGCTTCCGGTGTCCATGGGGAGCAAGGTGACGAGACCGGCAGTGAGAAGAGTCCAGAACTGTCGACTGAGTTAGCAATCGGACTTCTGGATGAATCAGTGCAATGAGTATTTGCTACGTACCATTTGGGGGAACGTGAACAGCAACAGGCTGCGACGACCGAACTGGAGAAGCTGTTAGCGCCGTGTCCCATCGAATCTGCCAGGAGGTGAATGAACGTACCGTGTCGATGGTCCAGAAGGCAGGGAAGGCAAAGACCCAGTTGACGGCACCGAAGCCGAATGAGCTAAGCATGGCATGGAAGTCGTCAAGCTTGGCCTCCTTGAAGATGGTAGTAGAGTAGAATGCGATGATGTTGATACCTAGCTTCGGTCAGTACATAGTTCCCCCAACGTCCAGGCAAGAGGGACTCGATACATACCGCACATCTGCTGGGCAATCATGACCACGAAAGCGGCCACGTTGGCACGTCGGATACGAGGAACCGTGAAGAGCTGAGTGAAGCGAGTGACGTAGTTTGTGTTGCCAACAAGCTCCTTCTCAATCTCCAATTGGGCGCTGATGTAGTAGATGTCTCGGGCCACCTGAATGGGGTGCTTGCGAAGAACCATCAAGGATTTCCAAGCATCGGCGTATCGTCCCTTCTTCATGTACCAACGAGGAGACTCGGGGCACAAGTAGATGAGAGCGACCAGAGGAACGGCAGGGAGAAAGGGGGCGCCTGAAATGAACCGTCAGATCCAGGTTTCATTCGAATTGCATCCAACTTTTATCAGCAGCAACTTACCAAGCATGAGACGCCAGTTCAGAGGCTGTGAGACGTTGAACACAGCCAGGTTGAAAACAGTTCCAATCATGATACCGAAAGCAGTCCACATTTCTATCATCTCGTTAGCTGAATGGACCCCCTGCACTAGAGAAGCCGAGTGTGCTTACGCCATGACATAACCAGGGCGCCTCGAATGGACGCTGGTGCGTTCTCGGCGGCGTAGATAGGCACAGTCGAGGCTTTCGCGCCCATGCCGATTCCCATGAGCAAGCGACAGGCGAGCTGCTGTTCCCAGGTTTGGCAGAGAGCGGATCCGATAACAGGCCAGATGCAGAAGTGAGCGGCGAAGAAGATGGCTCCTCGACGACCAAACCAGTTGTTGAGCGGGTCAGAGAGCCAGCACCCCAGCAGTCTAAGCAAGGTCAGTTCGATCATTGTTCCGCCATTCGAAGGGTTTCCCTGTTTACGTACGAGCTACCGAGATAAGGCCCAGCATTGATCAGACCGACAATGATCTTCTCGCGGGCGGTCTTGCCGCCAATTCCATAGTATTCGGGAAACCAGAGATTCGCGCCGTTGCTACCAGTCTGATCCCAACCCTGAACAGCAGCACCAATAGAGCAGGTGAAAATGGTCAGGAACAGTCGGAGGGGCATACGCCACTTGTGGTTGGCCTCTTCTTCGAGGAAATGGACCTCTTCGGCCGAAAGCTTCTGTGCGCCGCCGATGGCGTGGGGGTCGGCAGGGTTCTGAGCGACGAGAGCTCCTCTCTTCAGGACCTCGACGTGCTCAACGAGGCCTCTGTTTTGCGCAAAGGCTTCGACATCGTTCATGAGCTGCGCATGTGGAATGCCTTCGAGAGGGTTGCGGATCCTGCATAGGAGCGTCAATGGGCAATTCTAGTGAGAGTGCGGTCGAACGTTGAGCGTGAAAAACTCACCTCCCTTCCAGATTGCGCTTCAGCGAGACCTCCTCGGCATGGAAAGTCGCCTTCTCCTCAAAGTGCTCGTCTTGGAGAGCCTTTGGCTCGGGTCTGGAACAGGTAGATTGGTCAGTACGGAGGGCGGCCGACTCCTCTGGGAGCAGTATCACTGAACCAACCTGAGTTCAGACATGTTGAGCAACAGTTTTCATCCAGTCCTTTGCCTAACTGTCGATGAACGTCCACTCTACTATGGACCTGGCTTGAAGTCGGATTCAAGCCTTGAAGGATATTAAAAAGAACAAATCCGCCTGGGAGAAGATGAAGGGGAAGTTGGGGAAGCTGGGGAAAGGAAAAGGGGACGGATAGAACAGGCTGGAGGCGACTACTTGTATTTGAGGACAAAACACACGAGCCAGGTTCGGCGATCGACAACAGCTAGAAACACGTTAGCAAGGAGCAGAGACCAAACCTGTCCCCGGCGAGACATCCTTACTAGCCAGTCCCCACTGGCCTCTTCACCCATGGGGGGAGGGAGACAATGGCCGGATGTGGGTACGAGGCTTGATGGCTTTTCGCAGGAGCTGACCGCAACGAGACGGATTGGAGAGACATGGCTCCTCCGTCCATGTGGCTGCCAGAGCTCCATCGAGGGGTCTCCCGTGTGGGCCCCCGGGGGATCGAGACAGAGTCATGGACAGTTCTCTTTTCGCATCCAGAGGGACGTCGTGGCCGTTCCGAGTGCGTCCCTCCGCGCCTCCAGAATTTTCTACCCCAGGGTCTCGGGGCTGGGTCGCGCGGGGGAGGCAATCGGGGCAAACAATTGGATTGAATTTGACTTTCGCAAACGGTCGGCCGGCGCCTCAGAGCACAAGGTCCCCCCCCCCCCGTCGGCGACTTGTACGACCTCGAGACGTTGATAATAGAGCCAACGCCACCTGACGTAGGTGCCCGCCCAACTACTGGGAGAGAAAACAGTACTGGCGTCGCATAGTTCCAAACTGCCTTCTTGAAGCTGACGACCGACTGAGGACGCTGCTATCGCCGACTCGCGCTACTCGTGCGTGATTCCAATAGTCAGTATCGTGTACATCCAGGCAAGCAGCATCACACGAATGCAATCAAACATGCGGGAATACATACCAGTGCGTGCGCATCGTGGTGTCAACTGCAAGCGATGCATCGACCCTGTCAACTGTGGCAGGCATGTCTTGGGCTAAACCTGCACACCTGCTGCACGCCCCGCTGAAGTCGACGATTGGGGGCTGCCGGGGGCCATAGCAAGGTACCTATCCGTCGCGTACCGTCCGCACTGGAAGTGCCGCGAGCGGTACTGAGACATGTGTATATCGCTACTAGCCTCAAGGCTGCAACCGTGCCACCGAATCGGATTGTCTTCCCTCCATCAACAGGCGAGGCTGTCAGATTTCAACTTCAAACAAGACCAGGGTGCTGGTGGTACATAGAAACATAGAAGCCACGCAATGAACATGATATCTGTTATACCGGCAATATGCACCTCGTGGCCTCTTCCCAGAATACTACGCACCGCTTCGGCTCATGGAGTCTGTACTTTTGTATGTATGCGTGTAGTAAGCAGCAAGCTTGTCGATGGCGGTTGGCTTGCCCATGCTCTGTGCTCGACAAGGTAAGGGGAGGGAGCAGGCAGCAGAATTCACCCATCGTTCGAGCGGCCGCCCCCTGACGCTGGAGCAGAGGCATGGACCAGGGTGTCCCAACTCCGGTTACGGCGCCTGAGAAGTTCCTTTCCAATACTTACAGCAAGCCAGAACCGCTCTGGCCGCTTGTCATACATCTGCATCTGCATATGAAGCGGGCCTTATTGAAAGAGTAGGACGGAATGCCGCACACGCACGAGTACTGTGTTGTCAACGTAAGCAGAACCATGTAAGTAACATGGTTTCTTGTGTTGACAAGTAACAATTTTGTACATAGGAACCAAGTGGGGATTGTCAACGAGCGTGGATCCAAGGCAGCTGACGACTATGTACATACGAGTCCGGGTTATGTGCATTACATGCGTATTACCTGTAATCAAGATATGGTCGAAAACATCCTGATCAAGATGGTCTGCGCCTGCGTGCCAAAACGCTGCGACATTTTCGCATCCAGAACGACGAATTTCATCAGCTGAGATCCGGGGAATTGGGCTCTGAGGAATGCACATAGTAACAAAACGGAACAACGACAAATTCTTCCATATTCTGTCCGATGATCCTCCCCCCCGTCGCGGACTGCCGGGGTCACTTGTTGGTGCCTCTCCCGACAGCTTGCACTAAGCTCAATTTGCCAGTGGTCGGTCCAGGGTATCCGACTTTATTCTGTTGCCTAAGCTTTGCGGCAGCTAGGATGCAAGTGTGGCGTTATTTCCATCCATACGGCTGCAAGCAACCCCTGCTAGCGTCCAGCCGGGGGGGACGACGACAAGTGGCGACAGCCAACGGAGTGCCGATCTGATGGAGAGCCAAGTATGGACGAACATGGCCATTTTCAAAGCGGGCATCAAACGAAATGTGCTCCGAGCCCAGACCTGTCAAGAAACTTTTTTCTTAATGTTCTTATTTCCTCTTGCGAATTCACTACAAGGGGTCACAAGACCTCGTCTACCAGAGGTGGCGCGTGTCGGGCACGGCCTTGGCCGGAGACGGAAGGATGTTTTTGTCGGGAGCCTGTGACGGGGGGCGACTGGAATGCCGGGCGTGAAGCAAAACAGCAACGGGCGACCGGCTGCGAGCAAAGTCCCACGGTGCTGGGTCAACGCCACGTGACAATCCATACATGCCTATACCTGTAATATCCTTCGTTTGCGAAGGGGAAGCTCGCTCGATATGCGTCCGTGACAAACATTTACCCGGATATGCAAACACCAATCGCGCTGATGTTGTATGTACTCAGACGCACACGCCCAGATGGCTTGCCTGTCTCAGATGAGCCCGATGTAACTCGGTCCGCGGGACGGTTAGTAGTGTATGTAGTAGTGCATGCGTATGTATATGAATCTGCACACGAAAGGAGGCTCTGGCGAATTGGAATCATTATTACTTGTAATACTTGCACAGGCAGATTGCACTGGCGGTCCCAATTCCCCACTGACGACGGGGAGCGAGTGCTGTGTCATCAGAAATACGGAGTACTAATACCGGGTATTGATGCATGCTCAAGATCACTATGTACTCACACCTGGAAGTCTACATACGTTCATTCCTAACCAACCTCGTCGCTGACTGCTTGTGTACTTGGACAACGAAGCGTCCGCGAATTGAATGCAGTAAAGACTGTCGAGACCCCTCTGCCGTGTCTAGCATGACGTGAACCCTTTTTCTTTTTCTTGCCTCCTTAGGGATGCTCTGGGCCCATCTCGACCTTTGGGCGCTGCCCTTGTATGCAGTGTGTCTGTATGATGTGTACGGAGTACGTATGTAACTACTAGTAGCACTGGTATTTGTAGCGAATGCGGAAGCCCAAACCTTGCTGCAGTCACATGGGCGACTTCGCCATGCGTACTTGTACCAGTAGAGAAACAAGCGACGGGAATTCAAGCCCGCATCCGAACAATTTCAAATTGAGCCTGCATTCGAAACGGATTTTCCATTTCTCTTCCTTCTATGATCTACATACAAGTCATTTGGATACATTCTTGCTTCGACCCAATCCGTCCTTGTGCAGCGCGCGCGCCCATTCGGAGGCTTCCCACCAACTTCTTCAGCGCTCGTTGGAGAAACTCACCTCTTTCCTCTCTTGCATGAGCCCCATCCATAACCGTTGCGCCCGCAGCACCAGTGTGGAGCCCCCACCGGTAAGACTAGGGTCCCAGCCCGTTGCAGAGTACATACATACATACAGGACGGCCTAGCGCACCAGACACCAGGCACCAGAATTCGCTGGCCGCCGGCCCCGACAGGACACGCCAGGCTAGCGAGCGAGCCAGAAAGCAGATGCCCACCACCACCACCTGTATTGTTATTACCCACAGATCTCGTGGGGTCCGACTGCCTAATACTGACTAACAGCACGGGTCCAAGCGAGCGTGGCGAGGTGCGTCACCAATCTGTGGCCAGCATTTCCTTCCAGAATCGATAGTCGCGCTTCCCATCGGCAGCTGCCTGATCGGCCCCACGCTCTCTGTATTCCACGATACATCCACACTCACGCTTTGCGCTGCACATCCTTCGCTGCCTGGAACAGAGTTGTCGGAAGATGGGGATTGCCGCTCGCGAGATCATTTCCCATGGGGAAAAAAGGTGGGAGGGGACGGTCGAGGTTGCGCGTCTGCCTCGTCGAGCTGCGGTTCTAGAGTCCCTCGCAACCTGGAGTTACGAGTCAACAGACCTCCGATCCGAGTGGGCAGCGTCTGCAAAGATGGGGTCTGGCTTTTATTGATTACATCGATCGTACGTTGTCGGAAAGTGACTGACCCAATAGTCTCAACAGCATGGACGATTCGTAACCACTTACAAGGAGCAATGGCGTATAGTCAGTAGTAAGTACATACTTGTAAGTGAGGAGGTAGAGTCATGATCGCCACCACACATAGTCCTTGCGTCTGCCTGCCTGCCTGCCCTGCTTCATCATGCATATTAACTTAAGTGTGTGTGAGTGTGAGAGTGTGTGTGTGTAATGAATCAGCTGGCGGCTGAAAATAGACGTTTCACCGTCAAACCTTCAGTTGGTCGCAACCTAGACTCGCCACATCCTATGCACAGCGTCGGACACGAACTAGGTTGCCATTCAAAGTTGCTGCCTTGGACTGAAACCACCAGACACGAGAAAAAACATGTTGCTCACGTGCACGACATGGCTCCTCAACCTTGGCACTTGGTACGGAGTACGGAGTACACTCACTCTCCTTACTCCGGACATCCCCACTAGGCTAGAACTTTCCAACGAGCATCTCCCCAGCATCAACGCCCGGGTTCTCCATCCTTCCCACTTGACCCCTGTTCATCAAATGTATGCATATTGATGCATAAGTACGGAGTATATATGCAAGTATGTAATATGGTTGGTGCAGATGCCACGGGGACACCCCACTGTTCACGATCACCATCTGTTTTGCCCGTAGTATGCACATACTGTACTCATTGGGTAATTACGACTTACATACAGTGAGTGTTACAGCACGGCACCAAAAATTAGAGCATACCCTGCAGCAGCCTGAGAAAGTCAATTTCCTCGTGCCGCTGCAGCAGGGACCCTGCGTCCAATATAGTCCTGCAATGCAACGGTGGTAACATAATTCGGGGTCCAAAGCGGACTACCTTCCACGAAAGACTCCATGTAAAAACTCGCATGCTACATTTTATCCTTGTTCAGACGAGATGTTATATCCTCTCAAACTATCACCGCATCTTGATGGAAATACTCGTTCCAAACAGAAATCATTCATGTAATGCGAGGAGCCAAGATTAAGCAAAGTGGTAATTATGATCAAGCCAGGTTCATCCGAGTGTCAAAATGCGGCCGGAGCAACTTCTTTCGAATCAAGTACCAGCAAAGCCATTCGGTAACGTCCTCCTCCCGCGCACAGCGAGTCCTTGTTCAAAGCTCAAATGATGAACCCGACCTTCCGTCTGGCCAGTCTCTGCGGCCGAGCAACCCAAGCCATATCCAGAAGCAACATCAGTTGGTAGTCACTCGTTCCATTTTCCTCATCCACCTGTCCGAGCAAGTGAAAATCTCCCACATTAGTTCTTGCAAAACCACAAGTACACCACAGGCTTTTCTCGCGGATTCCCCGTCCGAGTCGCATCCCAGCCGACGTCCTTGATCGACTTCTTGAGCAAGTCTTTGCTACCGCCGTTGACTTCGATGCCTTTGTACCATTTACCGCCACCGGCTGACTGGATCTCAAAGACTTTGTTCTTCTTAGGCGTAGGATTGGTGCACCCAAAGCCCTTAAGAAGCTCCTCGAACGTCGTATTGCTCGGGATGTGCACCGCTTTGAACGGTATCTGCGCGGCTGCGGGCAGCTGCCACGGCGGCGTATTGGAGCTGAGTATATGCGCCTTTGTATGCTCTGCGGCAAAGAACAAGTTGTATCCGGGCTCGCAGCCAACGCCGCCGGTCGAGTTGGTCATCTGTGCTGCAGGCATAGAAGGGTCAATAGCAGGCCACGGCTGAGCCTGCCTTGGATAAGGGTTGCCCGTCCCATTCGGCTGATACGAGAATGTATGCTGAGAGTAAAACCCGGACGCTGGCCCAGGTGGCATGTATGGACCGGCCGTCATTCCCGAGGCCCCTAGAGAATATGTCCCGTAAGTCATGCCGGCCCAAGGATTGTATTGAGGCAATATACCGAAATTATAACCTGGACCTCCCGAGTGGAAGATGTAAGGCTGCCCTTGAGCTGGAACAGGTGCACCGTACGGGGCTAGATGTGGTCGACTGCCAGTTGCATCACGTCCAGTGACTGGATTCCACCCGCCGGACATGTTTCGGAACTCGTTGAGGGCTTTCCTCAAGCTCAATGTAGATTCAAATGGAGATCTCCTGGTGTTTTTTCCAGATCAACACTAGAATCAATGGAAAGGCTGCCAGGTATGAACCCAACGGCGAAGGGAAGGGTCGTAGTGGGCGTTCCAGTATCCAGGCACGGGGCCGTGAAGGATAGGATTCCAAAACGTTGGGGGGTGGCTATAGGAGACGGCAGCTTCTTCAAAGAAGTAATCTCGTGATGCCTGGGTCTCACGCTCCTCAAACGACAACCTTGATTCAAGGTCAATCTGTCGTGCAGCTGCAGCTGGGTCAGCACATGTGCTCCCCGGGATATCGACTCTGACAAACAGTTCGCCCTCAAGGCAGCTATTCGTAGCACTCGAGGTGTAGCAAACTCAATATTGAAGAGGGAAGATACCGTGTTTTGTAGGACTTACCGTGCCGCGAGCCGGACACAGGGCCGAATGGTGATGAGCTGGATGCTGACACAGTAATCGGGCCAGATACAGGAGCGAATGCCAACCCGTACTCGTTCGAAATACTGCTCTGCTCTTCCTGCTCCTCCTCCCACTCTAACTCGTGATGCTCACGTTCTGGGTCAGAGGAGTGGTTTAGCTGAGAAACGAAAAGCTTAGTACTCCATATAGGTCGGTTGTTCCGATCGTAGAATGCCCCGACAATGATCCAAGCCCAGCCGCGAGGGCTTTGAAACGCTTGACGGTATTGAGTAATAACCAGTCTCGTTGCCGGGCGTGGGAGGTAATTTTCACCGACCTCAATTGATCGATGGCTCACCTGAGGGGAAGCAGACATAAAGATGGAGGCGGGACGTGCGGAAGAACAAAACTAGCAGATGAACGCATTGAGGGGAAGAATAAAAAATAATTGAGCCGGACTGCCTGCCAATGTCGAAGGGTACTCTACATGTCGGCCTTATGACCTGTCTTGTGCGAGATGCCTCAATCCTCGTCCAACAGTACCATGACCCGGCATCAGTCACGCGAAACGCGTATACCGGGACAGGTAGCCCGAATGACACCACGCCTGACGAGATGACTCAGTATCCGGTGACGAGTGAACGACATGATCTCCCACGGAACGAATAGCAACGACACTGTTGGCGTGTCGGATGATCAAACTGAGGTCCGACGACTATCCGTCGTCGGCTTCTTTTACTTGGCGGTGGATCCCGTCGAAAGCATGTACAACAACGACAAGCAGGTTGGTGTGTAATGGTGTCTGGTGATAAGGACTGGTCGTGAGATCAGACGTCCGTGTCTGATGTCGTAGGATATGTAGTGAATAGAAGACACTTAGTTTCGCTGTCCTCCCACCGTATGATTGTCTGTGAACCCACATAATTCGAGGATCTTGCATCTACAATGTGCAGGTAAGGAAGATCGTTGACGTTCATGTACGGCCTCAATATTGAGAGGCTTTCGCAGGTCCCCAATATGAATCACCCCAAGAGATATACGTGATTGGGCAGTGCCACCATGGAGCAAAAGGATTCGGCAAGTGTATGATTTCGTTGGTCAGATGATGTTTGTTAATCGCCATCGCTGTCGCCTTGCACCACGCGGACTGCACCACCCTTGCCCGAAGCCTCTATCTCCTTTCGCAACTGCTGTCGCCTTTGCAGTTCGGTAATGAGGCTTTTGAAGTAGACCTCGGCTTGGACTGTGGCACTGTAGGCCGATGGTGTCCAGTTCCATATGTTACGCCTCTCGACATCTGCACCGGCAGCAAGTAGCGTCCGAAGCGCCAGCAGGTTGCCATTGCTGCTCGCAAAGTGCAGAGCTGTGTTTCCCTCGAAATCAGCCCTCTTGAGCGCCTCACGCGCTCCACCGGGCACATATGTGAGGAGTATCTGTAAAGCCGTATCGTGCCCACCCATACTGGCTTCCATAATGGCGTCACGACCCCGGATATCACTCCTGAGAATGGTAGCGCCATTATGCTCGCAAAGCAGATGCACTACATCTGTGTGCCCGGCGCCCGCAGCCAACATCAAGGCTGTCTGATGGTTCTCGTTCAACGCAGGGCAAGGATCCTCATGGCCAGCGCGGAGTAGAATCTGGCATATATCCGTATGACCCAAGGATGCAGCCAGGTGCAGGCTCGAGTTGGACAGGCCAGCGAGCGAACTGTCTGGATTATGGAGTAACGCAGGATGGGAGTTCAAGATGCGATGAACGAGCAGACCATCGCCGACATGGATGGCGCGCCGCAGCCGAATCGATGGGTCGATCCTGCAGAAACGACAGGCGATCAATGTCAGGGTCCAAATGATAGGTGACAACGAGCACTCACATCACGAGTCGGTAACCATGGTATGTGGCGCTTTGAAACGAAGGTATCGGATTGTCGATCCCAAGCTCACCATGTCATTACACCAGGCGAAATTGCCAATGTTCCCCAGCTTGGTAGAGGGATGAGGTTGAAAAGCTTGCAGGTATCACTCACGGAGGGAGAGAGAGGTTCAGGTGATGAGGGTGATGAGGGTGACAGGTGGGTGATACATGTACTCATTACCTTGGCTGGCGGGGTACGGAATAAGCTTTGCGGTGGGAAAACGCACCCGACCTACCTGTAGGCACCACGGGTAGCATGTAAGCACCGAGGCGATTTGGAAATCATGCGGCAGGCGAAGCCTTGGCCAGATTTAGCGTATGATAAGAATGTGAACTCTCTATTTGTCTCTTGTTCATACCATGCTCAAAAGAATGGTCAAGTTCTGAGCATCAAAGGTCTTTTTCAATTTGATTCAAATGATAGGTACAGAAAACTATACGGACCCTGTATGTTGGTGTCGCCACGTACGGCAGGCCCTTTGAGTCATCAGCAGCTCGCACCAAAGCTCGGAATGACGGCTGCATGACCAAAGCTAAAAGACAAGGCTCACTCGACTTCCCATTTGTTCGTGAAATTGAAGATTTGTAAGGACCGTATAGGGTCCTACTGCTGCATCCACAGAGATGAATGATGATCGTGATATCGTATGCAGTCAGGTTAAAGCAACGACTCTTGAATGCGCGTTGAAGTCTTCCACGTCCAACCAAGAGCTTTCGCGTATTCTGGGTATCAAGAAGCTAACTACAATCCATCCTCTTTCCTCCTCCTCGACCTCATCACACCAGCGTGTCGCTTGTTATGAAACTTGACATCGTCTGGATACAGCGGATTCCAGACAGTATCACATATCTTGCACTCTGCAAATGCCGGCTTTGACGATATGTTTAAAGTCGTCTGGACCTCAGTACGTTTCTTCGTCTTGCTCGACTTAGACAGTTCCGTGTGGTCTCTTTGCCGCTTTCTGTTCTGACGCCTGTTGAGGATGGTATTATCTTCAGTCCGTAATGGTGCCAATGTCTCGCGTGTCGCGCACAGTGGAATGTCGTGCGTGGTGCGAGAATCTTGGTGTTTCCTCGTTGTTTGATCTGAGGGGGCGGGTGCGGCACGGTTTCTAAGCAGACGACGTTGATGCTGCTTCCCGGCGCTTTCGGACCCAGACGAAGGTGATTTCATCGCAGCATCAGCGAGGCTCTCCGTTGCAGGGTCTTCAATAAGGTCGCGTTTTGGGACTGGAACCAGAGGTTTGAAGTAACTCAGTATTGAACCTCTTTTTGGTTTGGCATTGCCGGAGCCGGAAGATGTCGAGCACTCCGACAGAGGTTGTGGTCCTGCCCGAGATGAAAGCTTTACGTCGCTGGTATTGGGGCCCTCTCGAAGTTTAGAACCCTCATCAGATACGGAACTGATGGCAAGTCGTGCCCTCTTGGTCGGCGGCTCTTCGCTGCGCGTATCGGCCGTTGAAATGGACTTTCGGCCGTAAGTTCGGAGAGGCTTGTCGCGTGCTCGTGAGAGATGATTCGCCATCCACGGCTTTGTTCTGAGATTGGTGAGTCGCCATCGAAATATTAAGTTTTTTTTAAGCGGCGAAGAACATACATAGCATAGTCTGGCGAACCTTCCAGCATTTTTGGAGTTTCCCGGTTGCTTGGTTGCAATACTGCGTCATCAAGCGCGGGTCACAGGGGGCTTTTTGGCGCTCGACTTGTGACGCGTAGGAACGGGAGGCCGTATTCGATCAAGAGAACATCCAAAATGAGAACGAAAGAACAACGGATGAATCAGTACCCGGTGTTTGTCGAAGTATTCCTTTGGCCGCATGTTTTAACAGCCAAGACGTGACCGGGCAGGTCGTGGTAGATGCGGCGCCCCACGTAGAAATAACGCGTAACGCGTCGCGACGTCAACAGTTAGCACTTTACGCGATGTCACATGTACTCCGTAGTCGTCCACGACCTGGGCATGGAATCCACCGCTTCGCGCAGCGCTGCGGCTTCCAGAGCGACGACCTCTTTTAAGAAGCGACCGAACAACCTCGGGAAAGCTTTCAATATATTTATGGGAAAATTAGAATCAGCATTGCGCACTACATCACAGTTCGTTCTGCATCGGCTTTTGTATGTGTGGGCTCATATGGTACCCTTACCATATTTAACTGCTCTTCTTCTATGTCAACTACTTTCCTTTCCAGTCGCCCGTTTCCTCATATTGTTGCCGGAAATATTCTCCTTTCCCCGAAGCAGGATGCTTTTATCATCCTCATCATCACCGTCTTGCGCAACTATCCATGTCTTAACGATCTCCTTCTTCTCTTTCATGGTCTCTTGCTTCTGTTTCGCTTGGTCCATTTTCCACACGTATGTCGAGTATACAGCCACCTCAGCAACCGCTACGGCGATGCTTCCGGCGAGAGTGAGTAATAATCGTGCCGGAAGACTCCACCACCTGGCAAGTACCCAGAGCGTGGCTGCTACGCCAAGAATGCTGGCGAGGAAGTTGATGATGAGGGT